>JAOEHY010012914.1:0-39358 GCA_025447955.1 Psilopsiagon aurifrons
GTGCTGTGGTATGGAATACCTCTTTGGTCAGTTTGGGTCAGGTGTCCTGTCTCTGCTTCCTCCCGGTTCCCCCTCCTCCCTGGCAGAGCATGAGACTCCAAAAGTCCTTGACCAGACCAAACATCACTAAGCCATAACTAAAAACATTGGTGTTATCAGCGCTGTTCTGAGGCCACAAGTCAAAAACACAGCGCTGCACCAGCCACCGAGAAGGAGAAAAATGACTGCTGCTGCTGAACCCATGACAAATGGGTTCAACTGACTGGCCTTGAGACAGTTCATGGGAAATTACAGTAACAGTTCTTAGGAATCCCTTTGCTCTCCATAACTATTCCTATTTGAAAACTTTGGCAAGCTGAAACAGTAAACTCTACTGACTATACAGCTCTTAGTTAAGAGCAATTTCTTGATGTCTTTCAATATAGCTTTTACTATGTTGTAAAAGTACGCATGTATGCGCCAAGTATGCATGCTAATGACAAGTGGTGCACTTCTGTTACTGCATTTCATCACACAGCTCTGGATTTGATTTTTTAAATCACATATTCCACTGGAAAGAAACAAAACCAACCAAAAAACACACTTTTATTCTTCCTCCTGTCAGACTGAGCAAATAGATAATATAACTCTTCCTGGAGTTACTTGTCATTTCTAGAGAAAATGACAAAGTGGGCATTCATAGAACAGATACAGACTATATATATTACCACTAGAAATAATCTTCAGTGTAATCCATACTACTAAACCCAGCAGGTCTTCTAGTTTATAAGACATTTTGATTTGAATCCAGTGAATTAACTGAGCCCATAATCAGCTTTCTGCCCCATATTAGTTTAAGCTGTCTGTATGTACTTCTCTAATCTTATTGTGCTTTTCTGAGCCAGAGGCCCAGGCAGGCATTCTCCTCCACCAAACTGACAGTGCTGGGAAGACAGGCTAGGAGAGCTCTTGCATCCCAACAAGAAGGAGGGATGCTCCCAGTTCTTCCTCTTCCTTATGTATGTCCTCAGGGACACATTCTTACATTTGAAAAATAAAGGCTCTGTTCTACCAAGACACTGGTAAAGATGGCTTCTTACCTCTGAGACTAACATAAATAAAAACTGACATTTTATTTTGTGGACAATTCATCACTTCTCTTCAGTTGAAGACACACAGGAAAAGAAGAATAGCAAAACTGTCCAGGCTGGCTTATTTTTGATGTCTGCTATGCTTCCTGAGTGTAAACTCTAGGGACCTGCAAATACTAGACCTATGATGGGTAACCTACTAATGAATGGAATCCACCCATACAGAATTTCAAGTGCGCAGAATACAGGCTGCAGAAAAACTGCACATATGTGACCTGCATATGTAAGCTCTGTGTCCCTTCATGCCATACACTGCTCCAACAGCCTGAGCTCTTCCACACAGAAGCTTCCTCCAGCACAGCAAGATTATGATGGGAGCCTGTGAGTCAACTGGCACAGGAGTGGATTACAGTGAAATTCCTCATAACGTCAAACTTTCTAGAATTTTCCGTACTTTAAAGGAAACATCTTTAAAAGTGAATTCTGCTCTTTCAGATTTGTTAGTACTCCCACTGTGTACTCTGAACTCCTACACAAATCAGCTGCATTCGCCTCACATATCTGACACACTGACTTTATGCTAGATCATAAAGTTAACCAGATTTTGTATTTTATGTAGTCAATAAACTGTAGTAGGCACAGAAACCTTATAATATAGGGAGAAATAAATAAATGAAATTATGTAAAGAGCCCTTTCTCAGTTTGATCTAAACACTGAACTTGCCCACATTTACAACAAACCAATGGGAATATGTTGATGTGCCCAGGAGCTCTCACCAGATTCTACCAAGATAAGTGAAACTTAAAAACCTTTTAAAAGGCAACAGCAACACACGGGCCTAAAAGATATTCTTAGGCTCTTGAAAAAGTCAAGCCTAACCCTATGGGGGATGGTTTCCCCACCAAGATGCAAATCTCTTTTGATAGATTCTCCCTGCTTTCCACAAGACATGCCACATAAAAGATGCCATTTCACTGAAAGATGCGCATGTCAAAAAAAGCACATTAAAGGTATTAACTACCAGTTCTGGACATCAGCTGCATAAATAATATTTCAGAACCACAGTACCCAAAGGAAGCCCTTTCTGCAACTACAAATTAGTGCAAAAGAAAAATGATCTAAAGTAAAAGCAAGCATGGAAATGGTGTGCTTTTTTGAGATCTCTTTTTTAAACAAGATTCTGAGCAACTATACCCAGGCTCTTTTTATTTCAGTTTTATGGATAGAAGTCCTCTGCTGTTCTCAAACCATATCTCTAGCTGGTTTCAGATGGATCTTCCTGCCCATTGATCCCAGCTGGGCTCAGCTCTGTCTGGGTCAGTTCTCACTTCATTCCAACCATTGTGTATCACACTACCATAGTTTATTCTAAATCATATTTAAGTACATTAGAATTTTATTTCTAACCAGAAAAGAACTAGAAAACACAAGGTTACCACACAGCAAAATTCAAGAAAAGAGTTGTATTTAGTGTAAGTCCCACTTAACATATCACATTCTATCACAAGTATAAAACACTATTAGGTACTAAAGAAGATCTGTGCCTTCAACACTCTCAGACGCATGCACAAAACAGATCTAAAATTACTAATCAGAGGAAATGATCAAAGGACTCTCATTCTTTTTGCACAGATATAACAGGATCCAAAGCAGAACTTTGGTGCATTTTCAACTCATTTTAATCCCAAATTCTAATCACTAGACAATAACCATGAAGTTGAAAGCTGCAGTAGGAAAGTACAGTTTTATATGCATCCTTTGAAGCAAAAGAGAGGAAATTAACACGGATACTTCAGTGTCACAGAAAAAGTGAAGACTTCTTTTTGGTTTGCTTTTGCCATGCTGTCAACAGAAGAAACAACAATACAGTTCTTACTCTTCACTAGGACTAAAAGTGACAACAAGCTCTACAGAAATTGCCCACTACACTCACTTTCTAGCCATTTTGTACTTTCTTTCATATCCTAACTTAGAACTGCTCTAAAGTCTGTCATATTTGATGGGAAAGGCCATGAAGCTGCAGTATCAGCAGCTTACATCTGATCGGATGCTGTTTCATGGAGGGCCACTGTCCCTGCCAGCTTGGGTTTCTTTCATTTTGCATTTCGGAGCCTGCTTCCTTTTATTCTTCGCCTTCACAACCCAAGCAAAAGCAGAAGATATTTTGGGGATGGTGTTTTCCTTATGTATTTTCCTTCTTCTGAAAACTAAAGGATCTATGTGCAGTATGTGGAAGATTTTCAGACATAACCTTTCCTTGTTCTGTTTATGAAATAGTATCACATATGCAATCATACATGTATTATGCTATTGTAAGATCCTCTAGGGCAAAAAGACACTGTAAAAGACAAAATGTTTCCGGGTATAAATGCAAAAGTAATTATCTAGATTCCAACAAGTTTTTGCACCAGGAAATATGCATATGCCATTACTGTATATTCAAATTATACATGCAAATGTGTTGTGATTATTTCCACGCACAATTATCCCGTCTGCACCTGCAAGCATGACATTTGCATATACAAGTTAAATTGGTGTATGGTTTTTGTTTGTTCGGTGTTTGTTTGGGTTTTTAAACACATTGTCCATGTTTGTTTAAATTCCAGTGCAAGCATAACATTTTGATTAATTACTAGCACACCTCACAGTAATGGCAAAAGAACACTACCATGTGTATTGAGACTGACTACACTTCCTTCAAGAAATGTAACAATAAAGGATCTGTGAAAACTGAAAGAACAAGCAAGATGGAGTCATACCAGCTAACCATACAGCGAAAAGTATGAACAAAACTTTAAACATTTGTGACGTGGAACATTTACACCTGCTAAAAGCCAGGAAACATTCAGAAACATATCAAATCTCTCTCTAATACATGTCATAAGGCATATCCTTGGGTAGGTGGTTTTAACTGGAGGTGGGAGCAACCCAGTTGGAACCAGATGAGCTTTAAGGTCCCTTCCAACCCAAACCATTCTGTGATTCTTTGACTATTGACCAGCAAGTACAATCCACATACACCCCCTTGGCCACACTTCACAAGCAGGAAGCCTGTTCAGCTCATTTCAGGCATCTCATGCAATTGTTTTACAAGAAATACACTTTATTTCTCATGGAGACTATTCATCTTTTCTCATCTCTCCATTATTACAGTTACATATACAAAATAGAGAATGGATTAAACGTGTATTTGAGAAATAATTCTATAAGCCTACATATAGTGCTAAAGTAAGCAATTTCAGCGCTCTTTCTTTTTACAAGTAACTAACTTAACCATTACTTGTAACAGAAATAGTGATTTGTGAAAATCTGACTCATGGAGTCACTAGCTTACTATGAAACAGTTTGTTTCATACTTGCAGTGTTGCTCATGGAATTGAAGAAAAACACCTATAGTACAATAAACAGATTATAAAACATTGCATGAGAGGCTGGATCTTCAGTTCATTAGAAACAAAAATTCAGTTTCATTAGCACCCTCCTTGAAGATGCTCTCTGTTTTACACTAACCATGTTTAGCAGCAGTTTGCTCCAGCTGACCTTAATTTAATCTATTTTTCACAGAACGATTGCTTCAGGGTTAAAACATTTTTGTTGCTAACCACTTCACATGTTCTAGTATTTGGCCCTACAGATCTTGTATCTTTCTAAGAACATTTGCTTCAAAAAACCACTGAGGGAGTTATAATTTTTTAAAACATATAAGATAATTGATTTGTAATTATCAACAGGGAGAAATACCATTGCTTGTGTTTGCTAACCTAATTGTAAAATATATTGTTCCTTTCAAGTCTTAATGTATTGCCTCAAGTGATCACCACTTAGGCACCAACAGACTACGGTAAATAGAATGACAGCAGGAAGTCAGAGAGATAGTATTACCCAGTTCTTGCCGTAATAAATGATGTTCTTTTCCTGACTATTGTTCAGTCCATTAACATAATTTCCAAGGGGTTTTCCCCAGTGGGAAGCAGACCAGGTGTCAGTGCTTTGAAGCGGGATCATACTTGGTAACATAATTTACCTTGCTGAAAATTCCACGCCATATGCTTAGTTTAATGCGGAGACTTCCTCATTAAAGCGCAAATGTCACTTTGCATGCACCCATGGATGTGCTCCCATATGCAGGCGTGGCACACACAGACTATGTCCCTTGGTGTAGAAATGTCTGTACTTGAAACCATTTCAAACAACACTGAGTATTGACCAGCCTGCATCTTACTTTTCCGATTTCTCTGTTGAATGCTTTGTGATTCTTAAGGCAGCACTAATCTGAGAACAGATATTTCCTCACAGCCAAATGTCCATCAGCATCAGCACCACAACTGAACTTTAATGCCTGTCTTTCTCACTAACAAAGAGCACAGAGATTTAAAAAAACAGTGATTCGTTGGCATCAGGAGGGTGGTATATAGAGCACACCCTAAGCTATATAAATTCAAACCAGTACCCATGCTTCCGGAGTCTTTGGAGCAGTTTCCTAGGGCATGATTTATATTACTACTCATCAGGCAAAACATGTCATTAAAAAGTAGGAAAATATTCACTTTATTTATAGTTTCTAGATTTTTTTCTTCTCAGCATCTCCATTCTTTACCCTTCCAGTCTCCATTTTTTATAACGAACACGTTTAACAGACCTTTCTTCCTATTTTAAGGTTCCTATGAGGGCTATGTGAAGAAAAGTCTCCCAAAGGCTTGGTTATGAGGTTTTGCTTAATTTTTTTACCCTTTTAACTATGTACATGGCTGAAGCTAGAAGTCTCACAGAACATAAATTGTTTGAGCTGGATTCGAATTCCAATTTGCTGAAAATGTAAGCTCTAGGGTTTAGTGCCCAGAACTGTTCGGGGTTTTTTTTAAGTTCATTATGACTAATTCTGGCACAGACTTGAAAAACATTTTTTTTTTTTTTTACTTGCAAACTTAGCTTCCAGTTCACCAATAGACAAATCTTTCTATGGCAGATTTCAGAAAATTTTCATACAGCACATTTTCTACCTGTCTCAAATCTTCTCCAAAGACAACTTCTTCTTATTTGCATGGACTATCAATATATTATTTTATTAAGAGACAGTTTTGAGTTTAGATCAAGTTCTCTTGGCATCCTAAAATAAATACAGCTACATGATTTATGGGAATCAGACCTTTGTTAAACATGTATAAACAAGTTCCTTGTTAGGAAATTAAAAATTAAGCTATGCTAAATTAAATTAATAAATTATTCTTATTAAGTCAATTTTATATTAATAATTATTTTGCTGATATGAACAGTCCCTTCATTGCTCTGAGGTTGCTGTCACTTACTGTATTCTGTCTGTATCACCAGTAGGTTGCTGCACTGTTAATGCAGCATTAAACTCAAAGGGTGAAGAGAATGTAAAAATGTCGCTATGTTGCATTAGGGAGCCAAGAGGACATTCAAACTACTGCAAGCATAATACGCAACAGATATATAAGGTCACCATAGTCATATCACTATCAGACTATAACCTTTTTCTATTATTACTGTACCGAGAACAAGCTTCATGCTGAACCTGCAGACATCATCTTGGAAGAGACAGGCCATACACCAAGCCAAAAAACAGTAAAATCAGCACCTGATAGAAGTTTGGTTTTCCACAAACATTAGGAGAGCTGGAGAGATGGAAAGCATTCCTTTAACTTATCTCTTTGTGCTTGAAGAATGGCTGCATGAAAATCCATCCCCAGCTCCACGGTCCCTCCCATACCAAACTGGTGAGTGCCCATTGGGTTCTGCAGCAGTGCACAGCAGCATGGCTCACAAGATTTGGGTACTCTGCAGCACCAGGAGAGCCTCAATGACTGTTGCCTGAGGTCAGGCAGAGATGAACAGCAGCACTGTTTTATGAGCAACAGCAGCTGGCAAGCACATTAAATCCCCGCTGCTTTCATCAGTTGCTGTGACTTTATGGGGAGAAAAGGAAACTTAGTTACTAGTAGTTTATGCTCACACTGCACCTTCAAAGCCACAGGATGCTTTGAACACAAGTGTAGAAACAAGCTGAAATGCCCCCAAATGGGTTTCATCACTACACAGCTCTCCTCAAGAACAGTCTTAAAACTGGCAAAATCCCAGACTGGTTTGAGTTGGAAGAGACCTTAAAATTCACCCAGTTCCACCCCAAGCCATGGGCAGGAACACCTTCCAATAGGCTAGGTTGCTCCAAGCCCCATCCAACCTGTCTTGAACGCTGCCAGGGATGGGGCAGCCACAGCTTCTCTGGGCACCCCATGCCAGCGCCTCACCACCCATATACCCCCAGGTAAGGGGATTCTACACAGTGTGCTGGGCAGCACCCCCACTGCTAGTGTGCTCCCACAAGGCTTTTGGAAACAACACTACCCAGTATACAACATGCCTTGCTCTCCTCTGCCACCCTCCTGCCTGCCCCACAGCTCATAAAGAATACCCTGGCATCAGTGAAGGACAATAACAGCAAGCTTTAAATTGAAAGGGGAATTCCACAGTGGTTTATAGTTATGAACAAGACTATTTTTCTTCCCCTCATTTTGAACAGTGGTCACACAGAGCTGAGGTGCCCTGTGAGCTCAGGGTGAGCATACCCCCCAGCTCTGCTGCCATACAGAGAGAGGGCCTCTATTCACACAAGGAATACAGAATACAACGATGGGAGCTGCAATGGCAAAATGTGACACAGCTTATTCATTTCTAAAATCTTGGTATTTGACAGAAACAAAAGAAACTTCACAGTGTTTTACATGTTCTTAAAATACCAGCACACCTACACATCTACTTGGAAGTGATGTCTCCTCTGTTTGCTGACCTTAGCACTTGGGCTTTTTCCTGCAATTGTGCTTTAAAGGCAAGTTCTTGGCTGAACAAACCAAGCAGATGTTGGACTTTATTTTACCCTCTTTTTCTTTCACTTTTAATCTTAAGATCAACCAAAACCTGCCTGCAATAACGCATTAAATTTATTCATCTATAAAGGACAAAATATACATACAAGCTATTTTTTTTTTCCACACTACACCCTACTCAAGTCAGTGCTTATATATAACACCACAATTTATGCAAGCTCTGTTTAGTTTGGGGTTTTTGTTCTACCCCATACCCTCACACCCATTTGGGCAGCAAAACAGCCCAATCTCTGCAGGCTGCTTTGAAAACTACACAAAACACATAGAAGCATTCTTTTTATATACACATATATTTTTAAATATGATCCCACCAAGCCATTAATGTTCGCATGATAAATGAGCAACTTTAGCTGCTGCTATTAATTCAACATCTAACAGCCATTTTATCCAACACTCAGTAACAGTTGGTGCTATAAGTAATGATACAGTTCAAAAGCAGACTCTGACGGCTTAACCTGCACTGACCCAAACATATATAAAATCTCTGGCTTTCATGTTGGACTGTTTGGCTGATGCATCATAGCTACACAGTAAAATACTTCAAAATGTCTCAGTCCCCAGGGGATTCAAAGAACACTTGAGAATTATTCTACTTTTTTTCTTACAGCTATATGAACCAATATGATAATAATTTGGACAATAATTCAACAATTATTAATAGTATTGCTTTGATGTTTGTCAACAGGTGCATTTTACACCTGCAGGCCCCTGTATTTGGCCTCCTCTGCCCACTGAAAGCAAACTTTATGCTAATTTTACACAAATATGTTTGTGCTGTCACCTTCAGTTTTGTCTTTCAACAGGAAAACAGTTTTTCAAGTAGAAATGCCATGCCACTTAAAACATACAAGTCCCCTCGTTACACTGGACTAGGCCAAACACTGTCGTCATTCACAGATTGCTTCAGCGTCTGGAAGACTATAAAACTTCTGTTAAGTTTAAGGACATGCGCATAGTAAGAAATCTATACATAAAGAAACCAACAGAGAAAAGGTATGTTTTTAAAAGAAACAAGCAAACCTAATATATACTATGAAACAAATGCTTAAAAATGAAGAGAAGGAAATATGACAGAGGTAACAGCTGTAGTGTCTCAAATGTAATATATAAAGATTCCCACATTCACCAAATGTGGTCAGCAAGGAAGGGAAGAAATCTGAAACAACACAGTATGTGCTTGAGCCTGAGTAGATCATTACAACTTTGAGAAAATAAGGAAGGAAGCAGTACTACTACTACTTTGGTAACATTCACACGCAAACACATTCCTGTCTTAGGCTTACGACATGTCAGATAGTTCATCTTACCATGGAATTTTACATCAGTATTTGAGAAAGTGTCTGTATATAGGACCACATGCTGTTCTGCAAATAATATATTTGGATAGTGCAACCATGTATAGCAAATCGTGTTGCAAAGACATCACTTCAAACAAGACTTCTGAACCTAAACTCTTCATTTGAGATGCATTATTTACTTTGTATGTTGATCTCACAAGAAATTTTATATCTGTATCTCCCCACAAGAAATCAGAATGCTTCACTTCAGAAACATGCCATTCTTTTCAGACTTTTCAGACTTTTAATTCTTTTCAGTTACATTTTTCTGCAGTTAAAATATTAGCTTAAACCACAACATCCTCCAAAACAGAAAATGTCCAGTCAGGACAACTAAGAAATTAACAGAAAATACAGATTCAAAATGCAGCTCTTCTGTTTGCTTTCTCATGTTCTAAGACTTTTCACTAGAAGGGATCTGGTCCTAGCAGGAAATAACACTGTAGCATCCTGTAGCATCCTC
The DNA here is from genome assembly GCA_025447955.1 of Psilopsiagon aurifrons. Classification (NCBI taxonomy): domain Eukaryota; kingdom Metazoa; phylum Chordata; class Aves; order Psittaciformes; family Psittacidae; genus Psilopsiagon; species Psilopsiagon aurifrons. The sequence goes on from JAOEHY010012914.1 coordinate 9,777, forward strand.
CTTATGGTACCAGACTGGGACAGTCAAGTTTCCTGACATGGAAAATGACATACGGCCAAGAGCCACAAAACACCCACTCAACCTTAGAGCAGTGACAGCAGACACAGCTGGAAGCAGTGAAAATGCTCACAGAAAGGAAAATGGCATTCATAGCTCTCTAGGCCTCTTTCTTTGCTCCTGGAGGGACCTATGTTGAGAACACAGCTGGTCAGCACAACCCAGAGACAATTTCAGAGCCATCTTCTGGTTTATATGCTCCCCAGGCTCTAGAGGTGAATCACTCACAGTTGTATATGCACAAATATGAGCTGTGAAGCCGCTTATATTTGGCCCTTTTGGGGAGCTGCATTTCAACTATACAAATATACAAAAAAAATTAAGAGCTAGAGGGTCTGCTTCTGTTGTGAGCTGTTGGTCATCCTAGATCTCATTGCCTTAAGAACTGAAGAGGATGGGTCCAGATGACATCAACCCCATGCAGTAGATGCCTCTCAGAAAAGCAAGTCTGTACATACAAAATGTATTTAGATTGTTTTTCACTATTCCCTATTACATTTCCTCACCACTTTCAAGTGTTGAATGAAATTTGGATGATCAGGAGCTGAGAACATACCCCAGCAAAAGATAAACTCTCCCTGAATTAACAGCCCCACCACTGCCTTTAATTGCTCAATGGGACAGTGCAAGCAATAGCCCCCAAAGCCCAGAGCTTCTCTTTTACATGGACAGGAGCTTATTGCTCTGGGTAATCCTGTTCTTCACCTGCATTGCACCTTCACACATGAATGCTCAGCTGAACAGATGTAAAAATATTTTAGAAAGGCTTTCAAGAGAAAGATCTTATTAAAGATCCTAAACTGCACAGTGTGTGAAACAATAACACGGTCTGCCTGAAAATGTCATAGCCTTGTCTGAACAGCCCAATACCTTATGTGCTCTGAATAAAGATAGAGATGTAATTGCTTTTCTTGTTACGACTCACTTGTGCATCATAGATTTTTTAATATCCTGCAGAACACATGTATTGTGGGAAGGAAGCAGGTGACAGCAGTAAACACATGCAATGTTATTTTTCTTTATGATAGATATGAGCAGGGAAGTCTAAGTGATAGCTTAGGTTTTTAATAATCAACTATGGAATCTTATGGGCAGAGCATGCATTTTGCCAAGAGCAAAATCACTAGAACTTTAACTCCAGCCACTGGGGGGAAATTTCATTCAGTTAATTGTACCCGTTAAGTCACAGGTTATGCAATGAAATTATTTCAGCCTCGCCTACCTTCGAAAACAGGATGCGATTATCAGCAAAGAAGCTTTTCCTGGGAACGAATGGTGTTTAAAAAAGCTCTGTGTTGTTAAAAGTCTAATGGACTGCCATGTAAGGGGAGCTGAGCTGGTGCTATGCAGCTTTTGAAAAACAGTAAGAGAGTTAGGAGAGAACTGCAGCTGGCAATGCCTGTACAGTTTCATAGGTATGGAATGCCTGTAAATATAGTAAGCTAAATAATTCCTAAAATTCTGGAGAAGATTTAAAGCCAGCCTCCCCTACCTTGGCACTTTGTGGGCTGACACAGTAACAAACTGCATGAAAAGAATTAAATTTACATTCTTGTAGAACACGGTGTGTTACTGCAGAGATGATCTCTAACAGTCCAATTAAGCTTCCCACTCTCTCCTGCACACTGTCTAAACCCACTCAGCCCTCACTGCAGTCATCTCCCCTCTTCCATAGCTTTAGCCCAAGCCCTGTGGTCTGAAAGAGGGGACAGTTTACAAATAAAGCCCTCCAGAAGGCAATTAGGAGCCTGTTGGTTGAAACCAGAGTTGTGCTTAGTACAGAAATGGCTGGGATTTCCCCAGGTCTGTTCAAGATAATGCTGTCCAATAGCTCCAGTCAGGCCACCAGGCATCCTGGACAAATGTGAAGTCCTCTGATTCTTGAAAATTTCCAAAACAGAAGTGCCCTGACAGCAAAATGCAGATCCATGGCAGACCAGGCGTACAAAGGTGTATCTCTCATTCATGTATCTCAATAGAGTCACAGCACCAAAACCAGAGGGAAGGAGAAGCTTAACATAGGTTAAATCTGAAGAGGTCACCAGACCTCTCACAGGCTGCCAGCCTCCTCCCATGGACTCACACTCCTAATGTATGCACCCACGTGGCCTTTAGGAAGAAAGAAATCCTTCGTGTTTCCTGAAGCAATGAAACAATCTGAGTCTTTCAATGAAAAGCATACAAAGCATATTAAAGTGTTATTAATTCAATTAAAACAGACAATCAGTGGTTTGCATTTGTAAATTATGACCTCAAAGTTTCTCATTATTAAACTGGAAAATCAGAAGCAAGAGGAACACCTGAATTGCCAGGCTTTAACAAGTCTGCCTTGAAGCTGTGCCAGGTCAGGGAGTGGGATCAACCCATTCATTTATGTGATGATGCTTCTGGCTGTTGGAATTTCCCTCAGCAGCGAATAAATTCTAATGAAAAAGAACGCTAAAGCAAATTCTTTTGAAACCCCCAAAGCTCTAGGCTGTTACAGACGAAAACCGGTGCTGATGAATTGAGAGAGTATGTTTCAATTCCAGCCACATCCAAAGTACATTAAATAAACTGGAATTAAAATATTGTCCTGGGACAATGAATTCTGCTATGTACATAGAAACTAGGGAGCACCTGGGATTAAAGTCTGAGGACAGGACCTCCAAAGGGGTTTTCTACAGAAGGACTTAAGTGACAGCGAACCAACTCATTTGGTTAATCCAGCACTGATTGTCAAGTATGTTAAGTCATTTATACAGATCTTATTTGGTGGTCCTAAATTCTTGTCACTTAATCCTTCTCAAAGTACTTGGCTACCATGATCTAAGGCAACTATAGCCCCAATGGGAGATGCAGACAGGTGGTTTAACTTGCCTGTACATATTGCTTACCCATCTCTGCTCAATTCCCTAGCTTTCCAAGTCAGACCAGAGGGATCCAAGGCTATAGACTCTAAATAAATAGTTTCTTTAGCCAGATCTTGCAGACATTTCAGTTTCCTAAATATGTTCCCAACCATTCAAGCCCTCCACTTCAGATGAATGCATACAGTCCGCCCCTTCAGGATCACAGCAAAAGTCAGCCCATCACAACCTGTATTTAGGTTTAGACTTTTCTCCTGCAAAATCAACTTGATAAAATTTGCCCTGCTTATGGCAACACCAGCATGCAGCCCTACACACCCACATGCACACACTGTGGGTTTGAGCTACCCTGTTGTGTGTAGGAAAGGCCACACAACACTGGACTACAGCCCCATCCTGCCTCCAGAAGTGAGTAATCATCAGCAGTTTTTGGTGTCGCCAAGCATAGAACAACAATGCTCAGAATACTTCCCCTTCTCCACTCATATACAGCTTGTGGCCTTACACAGTCACCTATCTCCCTGTGCTTTATAGTGTGGAAAGCAGTTTTCTTTCACTAATGTTTCTTAATCTCATGTAACTTTTTTACCTTTCTTACAACATTCTAATGCTGTGCAATTAAAATGGCAATTTTAAGAATTAGATATGCAGATCCAATTGAGACTAATAAAGAAGTGAAAACTTCATTTGGGTTCCTGGAAAATTACAATTTTTTAATATTTTTCTTTTCAAAATGAAAATTCTTTCAGTGGAAAGCTTCATATAGAGAGACAGTATTTCTTGGTCAGAGCAAAGGCACGCAGTGGGTGAGATGGATAGATTACTTCTGAAAATAACCCTGCTTTTTACGGATAAACAGGACCCTACATCTCACATGCCGCTCTGAACTGAGTTTCACCTAAAAATTTCATCTTTAGCCTTCCAAATTACACCTCACCAAACACAAAATAAACATAAAACCACAAAAAGGAGAATCAGGCAGAGGTGGGAGTGAGGAAATCCTCTTTCAAGCATGCTACCCTGGTTGAAAATAAAGTCCTTGCAATCAGACTGGTGCAAAACAATAGCAGGTTACCAGCATTCCCAAAAATAAAGACAAAATGTTGAAGATCAGTAAGTTTTAGTTTCAAGACTTCAAAACACCTTAAGAAAATAAAGTTTAAAAATTGGCTTTAAGGGCTAAGAGCTTCCTTGGCAATGCTAGCGGGAACTAGAACCATCCTGATTTAATTCCCTTGCATTTCAGAAAACTAATAATGGTTCTAAATAATTAGAAACTGTTATTACATTAAAATGCATGATACATACTGATTAGATCATATTAAAATGAAAAGAATAATTTGAATTATTTACACACAAAAAACCTCAAAGTGAGACAAATCTATGAACCATAAAGACAAAGAAAAGAATTCCTCTAATAATAACAGCTCATTGCACAACTAAATTTTATAAATATTACTTATGTTTGAATTGCATCAAATAAAGAATTTACACAAAAAAAATACCCATATGTACTTACTGCAATAAAGTCATTTAATACCCTGGATATCTCAGTTCAAAACTCATTTTTAAACTACTAGATGCAAAGCAATGATTTTTCATTAAACTCAAAATACTCAGTATATTACAAATTATCCAAGACTATGATGTGAAATGCTTTTGTGACAGCAGTTTTATTTAATATTCATTGACAGCTTCTCTAAGGATAGACTGAGAACTAATAAATTCAGAATGTATTATAATATAGTATTATAATACACTACACGATTTATATTTAGCATTTTATACTAGCCATAACACTCGGTACAAGGCAGGTACACTGAATACAAAATATATTAAGATATTAAACTAGATAGTAAAATATTCTTGCTATACCTACCCTTAGTTTAAATCTGCTGAACATATAAGCTGAGGGCAACATTTCTGCTTTTTAGGTGACTCTTTCCCTAACTCTCTCTCTGGCTCTTGCTTGCTATGCCACGGTAACACTGAGCTAAGGGCCGTTATAACCTTTAATTTGGTTCACAGACCAAGTAATGCACAAATCTGGAATGAAATTGCTCGCTTTCCTCTGTAGTATCTGTGAGTAGTCTTCTCTGTGTTTTTATATCAAGTTGAACCTATAATTGCTTAACTTATGCTTTGCATGATGGATGCTACTCACAGTCAATGATTTACATAGCTGAAGAAACCATTTGATAAATCACAACTAAAGAACACAAACGCTTCTTAAGAAACAGTTTCTACATTTTTCCCTGAATATGCGTGAGCTGCTGGCCAGAGAACAGATCAGATACAGCTCAATGCATTTATAGGCTGATTTCCTAAGATGACGTATGGAGTCCCATTGCCTGCTTGCCGTCTGCTGGTCCTCTCCACATCCATAATGTCCCTGCCTGCTGGCTGGCTTCAGACAGGGATCTTGCATTCCTAAAAAGATTCAAAATGCTGCCACAGTGAAGAGTGATTCTATTAATGCCTACAGTGAAGGAGGGAACTATACAAACTCAAGCCTCCAAATATGAGCTACTGAATGTTCATGGCACTGACACAAATGCCATGCTCATTGGACAGCTTTAGTGACCCCTTCAGCCCCTGCCTCAGCATGACTGGAGGCAAGAGATAACTCCAGAAGGCCATGCTGGGGGTGCTTGGAAGGCCATGGTGGAAGGGCAGGCACTCACCAAATAGCTGTCTCCAGCCCTGGCACATGGGGTACCAGGACTGCAGGGCATGGTGCAGGAGGCATAGTATCCTCTTTGAAGAGAGTATTCTGGCCAAAAGCATCAGGCACACAGAATTGGCTGATTTCTCCTAAGAGCCACAGAGAAGCAGGGGATAGTGAAAAGATATCTGACAAGGAGGAGAAGGAAGTCTTGCTTAAAGCTTTCCTTGCTGAACCCCGCTATCCTGCAGGCCTTAGCCAGCTAGAACATATTAGGAATGTTGACATCTAGTCAGTTGTGTTGCTGTTGATCCTCCACTGTGCCAAAGTTTAAGTTCAGCCATCTTAGTGTAATTGGATTTGAAAGGTCAGTCACAGCTCAGACACAAATCTAATAGAAACCTGGCTCCAGTTACCCTAGTGCTGAAAAAAATACTTATTACAGAGTAGTGGTAAAGTACTCTTCAAAATAAATTTAAAAACATACACACATATTAAAAAAAACAACAGACCACACACAAAAAGTTGCTTTGCAGCTGTGACAGCAGGCTTAGATCTTGTAGAACTGATGGCATGCATCTTACTCTGGTTTGGGGCCATCTTCTTCTTTCTTCTATTTCCCACATAACTGACATCAAGCTGACTTACTTCCTTTGGGGTGCAGATGGCAGGGACTGCTGACAATAAAATGTGTGGCAAAAGACTGGGAAGAAAACTGTCAAGATGGGACTTCCATCAAATATAGTGGGAAAACATCCAATGAAGAGAGATGACATAATCCCCAAAACAAAGTAGTAAATTTCTTCACTCTCATGTCCTTCACAGCTCTCAAGATAAAGGAATGATACACTATATTATACAATGATATTGGGTTGGAATTAGGGGCATTTGTTCTGTCAAAGGGGCTTACAGAAGTAAAAGGTTAGTGAGAGCTATCATGCCCTGGGTGCACAAATGAAGAATGACAACAGTACGAATTCTAGAAATTTCCTGCAGCCCAAAGAAACACTACCACCAGAGCACCAAGTTTAAAAAGGCCGACCAACTCTTAAGCACAAGCAGGGCCAACTTGGTGTTTGGGTAGTCTATGACTCAGCTAGATGGCATTCTTTAATATAGACACATGAGCACTTCTAACAAGCAGTGGAGCAGGAGAAAGCACATCTGCTTCTTGAAGAAGTTTGGCTCCTGCAGAACAATGATGGCTCAAAGTCAACTTCAGAAGCACTTGCTGACCACTTGAAGAATTTGGCAATGTCTCCCTACCACTTCTCCTCTTCTGCTGAATTGCTCACTGGATGAGGACCTTTTTTCTTTATCTCTTCCTAGTGCAGTACCATTCCGCAAGAACATTATCCCCCAACAACAAGGGGCTTAAATCAGAATTTACTTGCAAGTATTGCATTTCAAGAAAACTCAGTTCATTCTCCAGTGAAGACAAACTGCCACTACATGGAAGCTTGGATAGCTTTTCAACTTCAGGTTGAGTCTTCATATGACAAACCTGAGGCTGAGAGCCTCTTTCACTGCACAAAATACATAGACTTGGTCATAAGTCTTTAAAGCCCTGATGTATTCCAGTCCATTAATTTTTACAGTTCAATTTATGTTGCATTATAAGGAGTGTGCTGAACTGCCCAAAAGTACAGATTTGCCAAACTATCCAAAAATAATCAGGAAAGCAAGAAAGTCAGGATACCATCCAAATCATAAGCCGTATGGCCATTTTGCTACCAGTTCAGTTGGCAATAATTTTTTTAAAGCACTGTTAAACATATCTAGATGAATATGACTTTAAATCACACTTTCTGCTGAATGGTTAAGGAACTGCCAATTTAAAATGAAACATAACCCACAGACAACTGACACAGGTTCACATATAGTGTGAATAACAAAACAGGTTAGTAGGTTTGTATGACATACAACTAACTAAGCTATTACATTGCCACACAGTAAACAAAAGGGATCACACAGCTACTAGGTGAATTCTGCAATACGGAAGAATCTTGTCTTGGCAAAAAACAGAAGTATCAAGGAAGCAGAGCCAGTGAGAGAAGATGCAGCATCATTACCATCACAATACATCTTCCTACCATAAAGGAGTGAAATACTGTTAAATTGAGCTTATCTTCTGCAAGTCAAACATATGTTGGAACTTTTTATTTGCTTGCTCTGAAATTTACATGACAATTGACATACTTTCCAAATGCAAACTCATCATATAAGCAGCAGAGAGCCTGTCTGATCACTTCCTTATGAAACTACAGCAGGTAGTGAAGGTCTGAATTATTTCTGTTTCTCTTCTATGCAGTATCTGATACAGAATTCTAGGCTTCAGGGCCATTACTGTGCTGCTTCTCAATTCTTACATATTCATGGAGAGACTCTCCCAGAGTCACGTCCCTACCTGACATCTGACAGTTCTCTTCTGACTTCCAAAGTTCACAGCTACCCATAATCCCGGTTAAAAATAGGGCAGATTAAAAATAATATTAAGAACATTTAATGAACATTGGGCTGGCTAACTAAGTACACAGTTAAGAGCATTATGTAGGTTTTTATATAGCCAGGTTGTGATATACTGATGGTTTGCGCTATCATTTAAAATAAGCTGAGAGCAAGTTTGCGCCAACTAATCACAGTAAATCACAAATGAAGAGAACCTGCATTTAGAGAGGTGTTTGGAAACATGCTGTGGAAGAATACTGAACACTTAAACCCATACCAGATTATTATTTGAATAGGATTTTATATTAATACTTCCTCTCCATCATTATCATTTATGACTTTTTATAAGCAGTTTTAGCAACCCTGCTGCAGTGAGATGTTCAAATTCATTCAAATCCAGCCTTTTCAGGTCAAGAAACTGGAATTTTAACAAGTGGCAAACTAAAATGTCAGGACCAATCATACAGACAGCTGTTTACGAGACTGTTATTGTTTTGTTTTACAGGCCCAAGAAGGTTTGTCCTTCTCTGAAATTGCTGTGCTAACATTTACACCATACAGTAAAGGTACCAGATAACATCAATAGGTTTTTGACACTTCAATTTAAATTGCAAAATTCTCAGAGAGTCCTTCACAATTCTCAAATCTTTCATACGCAGTTACAACAAAGCAAAATGCTATAAGCAAAGTGATAGAGCATCTGCATTTAAAAAAAAAAAAAAAAAAAACTGTATCTAATTTTCTATTACAGAGGGAAAATGGGGAGATGACCTTCAGTTCAGGCTGTTTATAGCTGTCATTTTACTGGGCTGTTCAACCGTATTCAAAGACTTTGTTTAGAATATTCATTTTCCATGTAAAAATAGGAAGTGCCATAAGTACAAATTCCAACTCACAGGCAAAAGATGAACACAGGTTTCAGAAAATCCTGAAGAAAATTAGGCCAATGTCCTATGTAATGTTTTACAGCAATTCACAGACTGTCAAAAGATCATACGCTAGCCCCTATTTCTATAGAGAAAAATTCTCCCATCACTAGAGTTCTTTGAAGCAACATTCTTCTTCCTTTCAGATGTCACCTGTGGATAATAGTAAGAAATATCTCAATGGACTTAATCTGAAGCCTATTCTGATCAAAGGAAAGAATACCATTTAGGCTACACTGAGAACTCTATCAAGCTCTTTGTGCCTTTTTTTCTGGAGGCAGTAAATTATTGGAATAGGATGAGAAATTATAAATATCACACTTCTATGAGCACAAGTATGTTAATGGGTAAAGATTATATACAGCAAGTTTTATCCTATAGCTTATGTATCAGCTCATATTAAAATGTTAATTAAAGGAGATGTAGCAGCACTTCAGTGTGAGAGCTTCCAGTACTTAAATGGTTAATAGTTTTTACTGACAGATTTGATTTTCCTTTTTTTCTGTATAGAGATAAAAGGAGCGGAATGTCTTGTTTTGTTAGAGCCCTTGGCTTACGTTGCTCACATATATAAAGGAATTATTATACCCTTATTTTAGAGGAGGTAGATCAAAGAAATGCACTTTGCAATTGGGTATGTTAGAGGTAATGTTCATGGCACTGTTTAAAAACATACAAATGAGTCGGAAACTTTCATTAAAATCTCAGTATACGGTAATCCTTTCCTAGCAAATAATCTATTCTTCTTTGTATTGATAGGTAAAAAGACCTTATGGTTTCACTACACCTACTTGCCTTTGTAAGAATAAGGAGCTATGCTGCAGGTGGAGAACTTTCAGTGCAGTTTCTCTTCTCCCCTGCTGTTTGGAAAATGCTAGACATTCACAAGGAGAAGGGTATTTGTACTGTTCTATTTGCTTTATCTCAAACTTACATATCCAAATGCTACAAGGGATGAGGAAGCCACTTAGACAACATGATGGGTCAGATTAAATATTTTCATATGACTGAAGCCTATATTCTTGTCTGTGTTCTACCATTTCTTCAGGAAATAAAGTATAGAATAAATTATTCTGGCTTTGGATGAACATATTCTATTTCTTATTACATGAACTGTTAAAACTTTACTGTAAACTGATATTTTGTTTGTATTTTACAGCTCCCAGTCTAACCAATCCATGATTAAGATTTCTAAGTACAACATTAACACCTGAAACAGTGACTATGAATACACTTAGATAAGAATTTTAAGCTCTCAGATGGTGGCTTCACATGTTTCTATTTTTCACTCAGGGACTTTATGACATATAAAATATTAATTAAGCTTTACAACATTCTTATTTAACTAACTTGAGATAGAAAAATTAAGACAGGGAGGTCAAACAAGTCCATAGCAAAGTAAAATTCAAGTCTCAAAGCCCTTTCATTAATCATGCAATCCCAAATACACTATGTAACATTTAAAGGTATTACATTTAGTTCTGTCAAAGACAATTCAGGGACTCACACAGAATAAGCCACCGAACATCCTCTGTGTTAATTCTTTCTTAAGGCCTCTTTAATTAGCAGGTCAGTAACATAATAAACCACAATGGCTCCCTCAGTATCCATCAAGCCGGTGTGTAGAGAAGACTGGGAATTTTTTTTCCCTTTAAATGAAACCATGATAATGTTCTTATTTCAGGTACTAACACCTCTTTCAGAGTTATTTGCTGAAAAGTAGGTCTAGATCTGGCATCTAATTTTCAAAGAGAAATCACAAGGTTGTATTATCAGGTTTGTAAATTGCCACTAACTTCAACAGAAGTGATGCTACAGTCCATAATGAGAAGGGGAAATTACAGGCAGCTGTCACATTTTACCCACATACCTTTTTCATACTTTTTTCCCAGGCTCCAGGAGGAAAACACACACCTTCCTGTGTGAGATGCACTGCTGGAATAAAAAGCCTGACTATGCAAGGGGGCTGAGTGCTTCAACAACCTCTGAAGTTGCGGGCGGGGGAGGCTAAGACACTTGGCACCTTGCAAGATTGAGCCCAAAGGCATTATCAAGTCGAAATTTCAGGAAAAATAGTTCTAGCTCTTAGATTTATTGAGGAATTGCACTGTCTTATTTAAACAGCAAAGAGCCTTGGGGAGTCTGAATTTCTGCTGTTACAATGCCTGCTGAGGAGGTCTGAATGACATCAATTAAGAAACTTGGCAGGACGTAATCTGTTAATTTTATGCCATTTACATCCATTCTCTTAGCCATGCCAACTGTCAGCATTTGAACTGTTTAAGTTCTCTTTTTCTCCTTCTGTCTCTGCTGCACAGGATGGCAAAAGCTTAAGTTCTAAAAGAAGCCTCGGCAGCCATTGTTACTCCAGGCTTCAGTGGGTCTTTTCCTATGTCAAAAAATGTCACTGGTATCCCTGTTATTAACTCTTAGGAGCACACTATTATTCCTGGTACATCCGTTATTGCCAGATTACTGCATGCTTGTAGGAGATTGTTTTTCCCTTTTCTGTACCTCATGAACCTACATACATCACGGTTGTATCCGCCTCTATGCCTTTGCCTCCCCTCAGAGATTTTCTGTTGCAGCACATCATCAGTAGAACTGCTAAAAAACATGCTAAAATACACAACATCACAGCCCAGGAGAAAAGTGGGGTAGATATAATCCCAATGAATCAAACTTCTGAAGGAGGTTGGTACAACATCACTTAGCTTCATTTGCATTTCCTATCTACTTCTGGCTGCTACAAGAACTGCTTCAGGTATACTTGCAGCTAGAACTAAATAACAATCACCTATACAGTAAAAACATAGAAAATTGTTTTTCTGACTGTCATGGTCTGCCTATGTTGGAGCAAAATTCCGTATCATTTCTGCAGATTATATCTGATATTTAGCAGGCTGGAAAAGTGTTTCACGGCATCATTGTCCAACCTCAAACAGTACTCACACTTAATATGGCTGCTGCTACTCCAGCCACACAGGCTGATAAACTTTGACCCAAGAGGACATAAACCCAGATTTAAGTTTAAAAAAAACCTTTCACTAATCCAATACCTCCCTTTTTCCTGCCTGAACAACTAAAAGAAAAACTAAGATTCAAATATTCGTTGCTTTAAAAGCTCCACAAAAATAAGTTTCTATTTCCTGCTTTTGCCATTGTTATTTTGCAAGATTGTTCACTATTTACTTTTTCTTGGGTATTATTCATTCTTCATCTTAGTTCTTTCCTTATGCCCACCTTTTCCTTCACTTCTCTCCATAATTTCTGTTTTCCCCTTTCCTCACTCCATAAGGTTCTCTTTCCTTCTTCTTCCCCTGTTCTCCATTCCTATTTTTATTTCTCATGCTCCTTAACTAATTATCTCTCATCCGTCCTGCAACTGCAATATACTCACCCAGTTTTCCCTCCTAAGCAAAGGCACCAGAGATTCTCAAATTGCACCAGACATTCTCAAACCATTTATGCAAACATTATGTTTTCTATTTTGACTCCAAACCTCTCATTGTTTTCCTCTTTCTCTTCCTCAACTAAAAACCACTCCTTTCCCTGTTAGCACTACCTCCTTTATCCGTTCACATTTTTCCATTCAGGTAAATTAATTTGTACTAGACCAAAATACTTAGATTTTGGCATATGTAGGATGGCTTTTGAAGGGAAAGATTTACTGCTCTGCCTGTCACTGCCTTGAACCTATTAAGGCTTCACCCAATCTCACAAACACAGACACAAAGTTAAATTTAGGAAATGGGGTTTTGCTTCAGAACCTGCAGCTTGTCAGGGCTTTCTTTCGGGTGAAAAAAAAGTGGCTCTGAGTGTTTAAATCCACTTCATGGTGAATAAAAGACAAACCTACAGAGTCCTTCTCTTGTCACTGAAGACACCAGGTATTTGTCCTTTTATTGTTAAATATTCATTTAAGCCATATACTTCTCTGAAATATTGGCTGGATACAGTCCAGTTGCTTAAATAGAGGCATTGTTTACATTCTTGTACTTCTGATGTAATGGCAAAAAATTGGAGCTAGTCACTATGCAAGGCAGGTAGAATAAAATACTGGCTTATTAGGCTTAGAGTATCTGGGGGACTCAGGTGGACATCACTGCAAGCAGTTCTCATAGATGTTGTTACAATGAAAGAAGAGCTACTAGGGTCAATACTAGAGAAGCTTTTTATGTTGACCTTCTTCAAAAAAACATTGTCCTTTATGATAGAGGGTTTAATAGCTTGTACTGAAAAAAGGGTAAAAATATCCCAGTCTCAGTTTTAAAATATTCCATACACGCAGTGTATCCGCTTACACACAGGATTCTTGTTACAGTTAATTCTGAGCCAAATACAAGCAGTAGGAAATTAAAAGCAGGGATATCCAGACAATGTAGCGCTTGGCTTTACTGCAGATTGCAGTGGTTTCTGTTGACATAATTACTGCTGAAATCTACCTCTTAGCAGCAAGCTCATTCAATATAATGCAAGAGCCACGGGGAAAAAAGAGAACAAGGACACCAGATATTTTGGGTCACTTGAGTGGCCAAGTAAGAAACATTACGGAGAGCAGATCAGAGGAGCCTGTCATCAGTCTCCTCTCCTGTGTTTCTTTTGGAGGAGAATGCAGACGACTGTTTGCCTGCTCCTACCGCCCCGCACACACATAGAATCATAGCATCATACCCACACACTCTCAGATCTAGAAGTTCAGAGCTCTCACTAGGACTTTCAGTGGCTGAACTTTCCTCCTTTGTGCCAGAAGCAAGAAGTGTCTCACAGAGATAAAAAGGTGTGCTTTACTGCTGAGGAAATAGGGAAGCATTAAGTCTTGTTTTACTGTACCTATAATATCAAATTACATGCTAACTTCTACAAGGCTAAATTTTATATAGCTCTGTTTCACACAGACAACTTGTTTGAAAAGCTGTCAGAATGCAGCAATAACTCATTATCTACCTTGCAGGAAGTATCAAGTTACTCAGAAAAGCTAGCATTATAATATAGGATAATTTTCAGGTGAGTTAAGAGGGAAAAAAGTGGCTATTAGGACACTGTATTTATTGCATAAACCCTTCATAATTCAACAGAAAGCTTCAGCACAAAGCAGAATTTAACCTGCAGTTTGCAGAGACACATCACTTCAAAATTCATCTAGCTCAATTTTACTAACTATCCATCTTTCGCCATGAATTCTGGCAAATACAGACTCATTTTCCCAAACATGAGAACGTCAATCTAGACGACATCCTGACTTCTATTTAAGGGAGCATCTCAAAGAAGGATTTACTTTAGAGTTAATAAAACCATAGAGTTAATCCAATTTCACAGATGACACTGACCAATTTATCACTCCAGGGAAAAGTACTTTTTCCCACCTAATGATGAATAAATAAGCTGCAATCTCAATTGCCCATGATCAAAAATGTTTAGCCCTCATGGCTAATTAGTAATATTTCCTTACAGTGACGCAAGTATCACAAAGTTGTTAAAACTCATTATTTCTTTTAAGGTAAAAGTCACCAAAGTATCGGAATAGGCTCCATATTTTCATGACTTCGACTACAAAAAGCTGTACTTGTGAAGCAGTAACTGGACTGTAAACATTTCTTACAGAATGTTACATAAAATTTTTAGAAGGTACGTGGTCACATAACACTTGCAGGAAGAGGTTACAAGGGTTAGGACCGGGAGAAGTCCCATGAACTTCAATGTTATCATGACTTATTTACGTACTTTGAAGAAGTATCATCATCATCAGGGTCGTATTTTCCAAAAGCAAAATATAATATTTTTTTGAAAGAATGTATAAGTTAAAAATCAGCATTCTCTTCAATCATTAAGCCTTCTAGTTTTTACTGCCAGAAAGTTTTCCATCAGCCTCCTCTGAAATGTATTTGCACTCTTCCATCCTCAGCCTGTGCTCGCTCAATCCCTGTTACCACAACAGTTTCCATAGAAGGTAAACAAATGACACTTCTCAAGACAGTTTGTTCAGGTAATTTCACAAGATTATCACAGACATTTCCTGTTATTGCAGGTAGGCAACAGTGAAACAATTTTATTGATTTCCCTTTTCATTGGATCTGTTTTGCACAGTGTTTTTTTCCCCCTCAACTTATCCCTATGATCTAGAACCAAAAATCACAATTACAGCCTGAAGAAAAAGGAAAGACACTGCTGTTGTGTTCGTCACTGGCATATAGAATAATAATGCTCAAAATGGAAAGAAAACTGTCTATGTTACAGACCAGATTTGCTACAGTGATAAAGTGGTCCAGTATCTCTGTTCAGGTGAACTGTTTAATATTCTGTTGGGAATATGTCACACAAATATCCAGACAGAAAGAACTGTGTTTTGGTAAACTTAAATACCACCCATCACTTCTCTGCTTCAACACCCACATGCACATCACGATACAAGGTTTCTACCTGTGTTTTCAGTCATTAAGTGCCTTCTTAGACAGCTTTTAGAGAGCTTTCTACTGACATGAAGAACATGTTATGCAAACTACTTCTTTGGGGTGGGAGGGAGACAGCATACTTGGAACTTTCTGAAGAAACCAGCAACATTCTGCGAAGAGGCAGAATATCACATAGCTACTGCAGTAGTTCATTTTGATTCTTTTGTAAAAGCTATCAGTCAACAGCCAGTAGAGTTTGCTAAACGTATGACTCTGTGAGATTTCATTACCACCAAAAATACCAGTCTCCTCAGCTGATGAATTACCCCTGACAGCTGATAGATACTTTTTAAAGGGAGCCTGCTATTACCATTTTTTATGCCAAATGTATTTTGTCTCTTACCAAATAGAAACTGAGCGCCCCATCCAATATTTCTTACCAGTCAAGTCTTTCCTTACACATAGCACTCCTTCGGGACTCGATGCTTCTTGTAACCCTGAAAGAAACGAATGTTGAATAGATTATATCATGGGGCTGAGGTTTGATACTACTTCAGATCAGCTGAAGTAGTAACCTGAAATAATATATTTGCTAGATTAATTCTTTATAAAGTGTGAACTACTTTTTCCTGCAACAATATTCCCAGTTAACACACAGGGACATGATGCTTTATCAACCCTACCTGCTTGTGTTATCATAGACCTCACTGATGATCTGTGTGTGCCATTTGAATGTAGACTAACATGGGATATTTTTATTTCCATGCATCTTTTAACAAGCATTTAAAATGTAGAAATTCAACCTTTATCTAGAGATACATCATGCAGTCCTCTTCTAGTTAACAGAGCCAAAGGGCTTCCATCACAAGGATTTAAGCCAGAAAAGCATCACTCTTCCTTAAAAGTTGAAGCTCTAGGTTTTATAGCTGGTGTCTGACTTTGTAAACATACGTTCTGTATTTGCCAATAACAACCCATATTTTTGTCCCTGTGATTAACTGCACAGTTGATTCGTAACACCGAGCCAGCTCATTAAGCTGGCCCAAAGTTAACATTTGAAATAGCTTAGTCAAACATCTATAAATTACACCTGCAGTTAATTGTGAATGTAAATCTGGACCACCAAAATTGAAAGCCAGATCTTACAAACCAGAGCCACCCTCACATCTGCATGGAAGCCCAGGGCCCTCTCAGCAGACAGGGAGGCAGCTCCAGCGCATATTTTGCTCTGAATACTTAATTCACTTCATTTAGAGTGCATTTTAAGGACTTACATTTTTAACATCAACATGTTTTTATGAAATAACTCTTTTCTGCTTTAAGCTTTTACTTAGTTCATTTGTTACTTGTTTTCACCTTGTACTCATCAGAGATCGTGGTGGTTTCAATACTTATCCCACCCTTGCTTTCCATTTTAGTTTTTCTCCCACCAAAATTCAAACACATTCTCTTTTTTTAACATAAATCTAAAAGCAAGCTACTACACAGTAAGCAAAAGCAAATACATTTCTACCTTTAAAATAAGGATTTATGAAATTCCTCCAGAAGATGCTAATTGCATCTACCAAGTGACATATTCCAAATTGTTGGTATGTATAGAGACATGAAGTTCAACTGATACCTGAAATTATAAAAATCAATCAGTTTCAGGATTCAATGAATAAAAAAGAATGGAGTTGTTATGCTGGCTTTAGAAGGTTACGGCACTGACAAGCTGAAAATGAATATGTATAAAGAAGAAAAGAAACATTTCTTTGATTCACACTCAATTCACTCCATCTTTGTGAATCTGCTCAGGGATTGATTTCCAGCACTGGATAAATGACTCTGCCAAGTCTCTCTGCAGGCACCAGTGCACTACGCGAGGAGCAGAAACTGCTTAAAGAGCTGTGGGAGCATCTTTACTTTGGAACTTCAGGAATTAAACACCGTAGCCATGGAGGTGAGAAATGAACGTTCCCAGTGCAAGGGCCAGAGCTTAACTGCCATGCTCCACAGCTATCGTATGGCTCTACGTCCTGACTCCTGATTACTCGACTGACTAGCCTTTCTTTAGCTACTTGTGATGAGTTACCAGAGGACAGCCAGGGCACTACTACTCTTAATCCCTATTTCCTCAAAAATAGATGTGGAAAACCATCAACCTAACAGTCAAAAACTACAAGTCACCACCTTACCTATAACATTTAAAGAAGATTTTGAGTACAGAGAGGGTGTGGGGGGAGAGGAATAGTCAATATTCATTAATTGCAAATTAAGTCAGAAGTAAATACTATTAAATTAGTAACCACAAGAAAAGCTCAACTAACTCCACAGTTAATAGGATAAAGTGGCATTCTCAAAAGATGATAGATTCTCAGGTCTGTAAACTAACAGTAGCACTTACTAGGTATACAGTAATGCTGAAACACCCCAGCATCACAGTATTATGGAAAAATACAGCAATAGTGATGCTTCCTTTAAATTCTGAAATAAAGCTTTTAAAAGATTGTATTTCCTGATACATATCCTCCAGTGGGGACAAGGGAGAAAATGAAATAAAAACAGCTAAAAAGGTACACATAGTTGATAGCAAGAAGAAACTAAATCTGGACAGATAAACTTACTCACAGCATTCTGATGTTCTTACAGTAAAAGGATGAGTCCTATTGAAATGGAACATTAGCATCAAAGAGAACAAGTAGAGATTATAAGAGGAACAGAGAAAAAACCAATGTATCTCAAAAGGATTCCTGCCAAGGAGATGCCAGCTGTCTCTACTGCATTTACTGTCCCACAGTTTAATAGAAAACACTGAAATTATTATTTAGCAAAGAATGATGTTGTAATTAGGGGATTCTATCATACGATGTTTTTTTCTTACAACACTGCAAATTAGAAACATCACATTCCTACAGCTAAGGAGACAGGGAGAAAGAGGGAATTACCAATTCATGTGAAGATGAAGCACTGCTATTTTCATTCAGAGCCCATAAAACCTTATTTCTTCCTTCTTCAGTAACTGTTTTCAGTCCTGGATAAACAAGGTAAACTACATGGAGTATCTGCCTCATCCTGTATTCCTTTTACAGCCAAGACTCTCATCAGCTTCTCTAAATCCTTGACCCTTGTGGGGCAAACAACCACCCAGAGTGTCAAGTGCATAACTGTAGCTTTCTGACAGTCATACCAGGATCATCAGATAGCTATTAACCAGGGAGTGGAGAGAAAACAGAAAAGAAAGAAAAATCACAACAGTTTAGGCTCATGATCAAAATGGGTGATAAAACTGATAAGTTAAAAAAAGAAACTAAAAATTAAAACATTTTCTCCTCCTCCACAGTTGCTTCCTTAACATGTTATTTTCTATACACTACACACAAAACCACAAACAATCCCCTTTCTAATTAAGATGTGGTATTTCCTCTGTCTGGCTAATGAGTATCTGATCTGCACATATTACAGAGGTCTGCAGTGCAGTGAAACACCAGATTGCTTCTGTGCCTGCAAATCAGACTGTGCTGCCTAGGGAGTGTTACAGCAGTGGTAGGCAAAATTCCCATGTACAGCCACTGAAGCCAGGGCATTATGCAGCAGACTTTGTCACCTTCGACTTTTAAAAAGCAATGTAATTTTAAGAAGCAAGAATATTCTCTAAAATAGAGCTGAATGGCAAGAATGACACACCGCCTTCAAACGCCAATCCCCAAATAATTGCAGGAGCTAAAATACTGCATAGATTGAAACAACAGCAAACCGCACCATGTTTTCCTTGTCCACCTATTGGGAAGAATGAGTAAATGAAGAAATGAGAAAATGACTGGTTTAAGCACCGGCAGTGTCCCAGGTTAAACAGCCCAGTCACTGCTCTATGCTCGGCTGTGCCATGTTGCACTGTCCTTGGAGCAGCAAGCTGAGGGGGAAGTTTACCTGCCAAGGATCAGAAATAACCGAACTCTGCTACATTTTCCCTTTGCACAGTATAACAGAAGGTCCTCTTTGCCCTGACTCTTGGCTCCCTGACTACCTCCTTGGCTGCACAAGCAAATTTACAGTAGCAAACCCACAGTGATTAATATCCTTCCTTTCACTCTGATTTTAGCTCTTTCCTAGTGGGCTAAGCACATCACTACCCAGCAGAACCTGTGTATCCAAGTAAAAGGACTACAAAATACACTGCTACTTATAAATCACAGTTGTACACAAGGATCCCTAACAATTTGTATTTTTTTTTCACTCGGCAATGTACTAAAGTTTTCAGGATTACATTGCCTGTAATCCTGAAATTGTCTAAGAGAGGGCAAGTATTCACAAGCCCACTGTTTTCACAGCTGCAGCAGCTAGCAAGATCAGAAATAATTGGAAAACTACTGATGCAAAATGAACAGGCCTCTGCTATCTGTGAAAGGACACCATATTCTTTACAAGGAATTTTCTTTTGCCTTATTCCCATTTAGAGGTCCCAGCATCACTGACAGGGGCTGGACACCAGACCTTGCCCCTGTTTTTGCGTGGGATGTTTCCAGCCACTTCAGCAGCTGCCTTATCTTAAAGAAGCTGTAGATACGCTCCTTTGTTGACTGTGAGGAGCAAACTGGTTCCAAAGAGCTTACACGTTTCTCTGGCTACACAGGATGCTACACTGGACTCTCCTGCACATGTGCACACTGTTCAACACTCTGCTAATTGCCACAAACAACAAGCACTCAAGCGTGACCATCAAGTGCATTCAGCTGTTCATCAGGAAAAGCTTAAGAAAGGGGAGCAGATCCAGAGAACAAAGAATGGGATCTGGGCCTCATGCAGTGTTATGGGCTCCAGATAATGCCAGGCAGAAGCTGGCCTCCCTTCTTCTGAAAGTACTGTTTTCCCTCACACATGCTGCCTGTGGGATTTCAAAAGCAACAGAGAGCACAGATTAGTGACAGCTATTGGAGAAAAGGGAAAGGGGGAAGGGCTGGGACATCTAGGAAGGGGAGCAAAACAAGAGCCATTACTTCCCTCTGAGCATAAACTCCACTTTTTTGTGTCCCTCAGTAGGCAGTAAAGGGGGGAATTTCATTTAAAACACAAAGCTGCTTTCCTTCCAGGTGCATAACCTTTTACTTTTGAATTCACCATCACCTCCTCTTTGGGAAATGCAGCCCATCCCAGCACTTTGGTGGTCTCAACACAAGCATGTGTTTGTACTTAACACACTGCACCACCAGACAACAGTTCCAGTCAGCACAGACAGTCTGGAACAACACAATGAACAGACAACAGCCTCCTAACCCAGCTTTTAAAACCAGCTTTCAGAATTTCTACTCCAGTGCCATGATTTGGGAAATCTGCCTGCACAGACCATGATGGTCTTACTGCACTGTCTCCAAAAATCATGGAAGAGTTCAACAGGTCACCTACAACTAGATACGGAAAATGGAATGTCACACTATATATTCATTACTCCAAATAGATGCTCATGCAAGGCAGCACACTTAAATCAGAGAGCAATGTTGATCTGTGGTAGCCTAGGTCCCTTAGCTGTGTTAAAATACATTCTAGAACAAGTGAATGGTATATCTCAGGGATCTGGAAATGGGCAATATGAACAACTCTCATAAGCAGCTTGGGGAGTCTGAACAGGTACTTAAGCACTGAGTTGCCACATGAATTATGCCTGGACACCTCAGCTCTCCTCTATGTGGACTGCTGCCGTGGCCAGAAGCTGCCATAATTATAGAGCATATGCAGTCAGTCCAAAGCGCCCTAGATATGTCAAAGTTAATTCATCTGCACATGTGCTATACATAAGCCCAGAGTTCAAGACATCTAGACTTGCTCCAGCTAGATTTGGTGTCCAGCAGTCTTAGCCATATGTGATGGACCTCAGATCTCTCCAGACCAGAATTCCAGGCACCCCAAAAGAAGCAGGTCAAGAAAATGAGGCAGAGGACAGCCCTGGCTCCTGCAGCTGGGGTCAGGGACAGTAGAACCTCCACAAAGAAAGCCTTCACTGTAGGAAACTTGGGCCAAGGGATGATTAAAAGCACAAGAAATCAGGGTTTGGGGATCTGGATAGAGCACAGAAAGCACAATTCAACTGCAAAAGCTCTGCTGGAGTAGTGTGACAAACCTGCCAACTGCAAGTCTGAGTACCTGCACATGAAGACACGCTCAAGAGAGCCACCACAAGGCCTCACCTCTGCTAACTTGCTTGACGGTGCTATATTACTGTCTGGTTCAGCTCTTCCTCCCTTGCAAAGCCGCAAAAATCCTCCCTCTCCCCTTTCATTCTCCTTCATTTCTCCCTAGAAATGTCTGCCACAGTTTTTTCCAGATGTTACTGATTTCTTCCCAGAAAGAGCAGGAAGTCTACCACACACTTGTCTTCAGAAAAGAGAAACTCACTTTTCCATTTTCCTCTATTAAACATATTTTTCCACTTTGTCTGGGGACTTCCAGGCAGGCATTAGTCATACAAGTACAAAGCATTCCCAAATGCTACTCAAATCAATGGGGAAGCAACAAGGTCTCCCTCAGCAGATTTCTATGCCAGCGATATCAAACACATTCCATACCTGCCTGGCCTATTAACAACCTTTTAACTCCATACCATTTTCAATTTATTCTGAAGTTTCCCGTTGTTTTCCCCACTGTTCGGCTGACTTACCAACGTATTTGGAGGAGATCAATGAACTGCAGCAGCACCTGCCATGCAGACTCTGGAACCCCCACGGGGTCAGCTGCCCAGCTGCTCTAGCTCCTCTGCCCTAACACAGAAGATGCACAATGGGGTTTAGGATCTTACATGCAAACCCCAGTGGCATCTTGAGCTCCAAAGCAATAGGCAAGAGCAGCTTCATGTCTAAAAGGACTATGGATTCCTTATCGAAATGGATATTCTCATCAAATCTGTGTTAGGCTGCTAAATAAAACAGAGCAGGTTTCTTCTCTCTGCCCCAACCCCGAGATTGATCTGTCCTAGAAAACTGTAGTAGTAATAGTCATTTTTCATCTGGTGAATGAGAAAAAGTAGCAATTATACCCACAAAAAGTTACCATGGTACAAACCCAGTCTCCCAGGCAAAACAGTGTAAGGTGATGCCTTGGCTTCTACAGTTTTTCCTCTCAGGTTTAAGTGCTGCGGTTTTTTCAGATCTGCCTTAAAAGATTTCAAGATATTGGGCTATACTTTCAGGGGCAGGAAAAACGGAACAGGTAAAAGAGCAAAACAGTTCAGAAAGGACATGCGAGAGGAGGGCACCCATGATCACAGACTGACAAAGCCCCAAGAAGAGTCACCTCACCCCTATGATTTTCCCAGTTGCTTTAAATAGCAAATACACTCTTTAAAATTGCTGAATTTAATTTCTTGCTTTCTCTTCCTCCCATAGGAAGAACAAAAGTGCCAGCAAAGAAAATGCAGTTGTACACACAGCTACTCTACTTTTAAAGCTTTTAATTGAGACTTTCTCCCATAATAATCCTACAGTTAGATGAAGAGATTGGCACAGAAGGGCACAAGTTTAATTGCCCGACCCATGACCGGGTGACCTTTCACCAGGCAATTGCTTGGCCAGCCAATGGATTTTTTGGCATCAAAAAAGAGTGATAGTACTGAACTATACTTAGTCACATTACATTTTCTTATCTATACACTGAAGGCCATTGAAGGACAGTCCTAGTGCCAAAAAGTTCTCTGCATATTTCCTCCCTTGGAATGAAGAATTGCAGGGAATAGAAATGAGGTTCTCATAAAGAAGATATTCCATTCCTGTAAAGTACACAAAATCAGAAAGAACCATATTTTTTTCTTCTCTGAAAATTATTTATAAGGATAGATTTACAAGAACAAGCCCAGGTTAGCTCTAGAATGGAATATTTCAACCCATGTTCAAGGTACTATTCACTATGACTTAATAATTTAAGTACATTCAACACTCTGCTTGAAATCAAAATAAAGAAAAAGCATGTGAAATATGCTTAGAACTACTTGTATTTCCCTTACTAACAGCATATTTTCCATGCCTTATTTATCCTCTCTGCTGGCATATCTGCTGCAGACTTTGAATCAAAGTAAAGCTATGTTCTTTTTATTGCCAATTTTGACTGGATCCCTGATAATAAACCATTAAAATGACAAGCAAATATATAAAACAAATGGAATTGATGCTTATGTATCACAATAGAATAAGCACATTCTTTCTTTTTTCTTTTCCTACATCGAAAGAGAATTTTTTGGTTTTTAATAATGTTGTAATTCAGAATTATCCTACTTAGGCATCAAATCACGTCTACAGCTAACTCTTTCTGGAGTTTCATACTACATTTCATACAAAATTAAGTGAAGGCAAAACTTGCATTCATTTGTGTAACTGTTCCTAATATTTCGCTGTTTATAGACTTCTTAATGAAATTTAACACAGAAAATATTGCCTGTAAGAAGTTAAATGTCCAGCAAAATTGTCAATTATCAATATGATTTATTGGTCAATTCTAGGGGACACTTCTACATCGATCTGTGTTCCCTTGAGTCTGTGGTAGGCTTTATATTGTAACCTCTACAGCTTCCACACCCAGCGTTCTACAGTCAGGTTTGCTCCTCCAAATTTTGACCACATTATAGAGGTTGCCATTTCAAACCTCTTGTTTCAAGCCAACAGAAACATTCAGTACATTTTATGGTAGTTAACTGACTGCAGAAGTTACCTTACTGCACATAAAGGAGTGACATAGCTTAAACTTGTCTTGCAACAGAGCTGATAGCACTAGCTTTGCTGGAGCTATATACATCATGCCTACACCTACCTAAGTGTCTGTACGCTTTCCAACCACTACACCTTTCATGCAGCTGTCTCACAGAGACCATAACTCAAGGACACCATAATACAAACCTCAAGATAGTTCAGGAGCTTGCAGTTACCTTGGGAATCCTCACTAATCAATCGATCACTTCAATCGCATGGATAAAGGTTTCCACAGAATTATGGCCATTGATGCTGATACCAAGCTATTACATTGGTCTGTAGTCCAGAGCAGTGCACTGCAGACTTCTTACCAAGCCAAGCATTTGCTTGTTGTTTTTAGAAACACAGCCTCCAAGATGACCTCCAGCTATGGAAGAAACAGATACATTAAAAAAAAAAAAAAAAATTAAAACCCCTACATCTTAAACAAATTTCATGAATTAAGCATGAACCTACATTGATTTGTTTGAACATTCATGTCTACCCTCATCAATTTGGAACAATTTCTCATCACCATAAAGAAATTCATACCAAGTAACTTTTCATTAGCTGGCAGGTTGTGAATGTAGGACCTAAAGATGGAGTAGCAAAGAGAATGTGATATGCACGTCCATTTTCAGATCTGCACACCTGGCATGCATGTAATCCATTTATTTCTCTCAAAGCAAATGTCACAGAAGGTAAGCATCATTCCTGATTTCTGAAATTTATTTAGAGATCATGTTCCTAGAACCTGCTAGTAATAATCTACAGCTTGTAGTTTTGATTTATATTTTCTATAGCTTCTCATCCCCACTTAAAATCCTGGAAACATTTGTTCCCCATTTCTGTTCATTGTTTGGCAACCATTAGAGTTATTTTTCTTGATAAAATAAACAAAACCACTCAACTAGATTAAACTCAAGCTGTCTTCAGTCCAATGCACCAGAGCAGCATAACCTTAGAGATGCTTTCCACTGGGCAGAAACAGCTCCTATTACAGCTCTAGCAAAAAAACACACAAAACTTTGTGACTATTATACCAAAGGTGCTTCAGCAGACCCATCCCCTAGTCCTGAACTCCACATCAGGACTTAGCGGTCAGCAACAGCACAAAGTCTGACACCAGCAGGTGGCTTCCAAATGATCATTCTGCTTTTCAAACATAAGCTTTTGCTTTTAACTATATGAATCCCAGGTGTACAATTATACAAAGGCAGATTTCATAAACATTGCAACAACTCAAAGGATACCTAAAAATGGTGCTATCTTTACCCTGTCATATTTCAGTGTGTACTGGATAAGCCAAAAAGCTCTGCTGAGTAAAAGTCCAATGACTCCAACTGTGGGCCTCTGGGATAGACTGACGAGTCTGAAAACAAGCCAAAGAAATGTTAATTATCTACTGCTTAGAATAAACATTATAAAAAGAAGTTGACACATTTGAAACAAAAAACTTACCACCTGCAAAAAGTGCATTAAAATATCCTAAATATCCTTTTCAGAGTTTTAAAAGACACATACATCTTAAAGCTTGAAGAGCCATGCATTCACCTTCCAGGAGCCAACAAGTCAGGGAAACCCTGAAGGTAGATACATGGAAGATGATGGAGACAGCAGCTTGATAACTGTATTTCAAGTTCTCAGGATTTTTCAACCAGCTACGTTTTCAAGAACAGGTTCAGAATTCTCTTAAATTGAGATTCCTTTTGCTTCATTTGCTCTTTTGCTTCTGAACTTTTACAGCTCGCATCCTGCAGCTCTTCTCCACAGCCACAGAAACAAACAAACACAAAAAAAAAGTCTCATACATTACACAAGCTCAGTGCACAGCACTGCAGCAGATGGTTACAAAGAGACAGTAAAGCTTACATGAAAAGGAATTCAGAAATAGCGAAAAAAGGTTCACTGCTGCTCCCATTCAGGGCAAAATCCGTCTTTTTTCCTCCCTCTCTTGAACATGCTGAGATCAATGTTCAGTTTGCCCAGGACTTACAGAAGTGCTCAAAGGGGGCCTGGCTTCCTCCTTTGTGAACCAATATACCATGAACACGAAGAGCATCCAGAGCTGTTTACAAGTGTTGTTGTTTCATAACTCAAGGTACATTTTAAATGGAGTCCCAAATTAATTTAAGCAAGATCATTAGGTCTGAAGGTTTCCAAAGAACTGCCTTATGGTTTATTAAATGGGCAGAGGGGAGGGTGGACTGTGAGCAGTGCCAATCTAGCTCATTGTGTCAGATAACACAGAATGCAGCTGTAATTAAATTACTGCAGGCTACACATGCACGGTATCACCATCAGCCCGAGAATTCTCTTCACAAAGACCTATTTGTTTTCTTGTATATTCTACCACTTTCTAAGACATCAGACTACTTTCCGTGTGGTGCTTTCTCTGTCTGCAAGAAAGCCTATCTCCCTAAGCTGTAGGGGTGCCTTTGAAATTCACACATTGGAATTTATTCCTATTACAAACCTGCTGATCCAAACAAGCTTACAAACAGCAAGACCCATGTCCTATATTTGCTAAACTCCCCTCTATATACTTTCAGCTTCTTCACACATCCTTCACTTGCCCAACTGATAACACATGCTATCTTCTTTGGTCTGGCTCTGTCTCTCAAAGCGAACACAGATTGAGTTCTGCCTGACTTTACCCCTGAAGGAGCTTTAATGTAGGTCTTTTTCCTGTAGCCAAGGATTTTCACCAAACTTGGGGAAACTTAGTATCTCTGAAGCCTCTGCATTACTGTCAGCTTCAGTGGAAACCAGTCACTGGATTCGGAAGTTATAAGCAGAGGACTGACAAAGAATCACAGGCAGTCAGACCTTTTTGCTCTTAATCTGAACATGAAGGATGCTGGGGCATCTCAGGTTCCATTACGCATGGGATTTTAAAACCACACATCTGATTTAGGGGCCTTATGTAACTGGTGTTGAGTGCAGCAGACAGCTGCACTCATAGGTTGTACCTGTGGAAGAACAGGCCATCTTTCCAGCTGAGGAAGCTCCAGAGACATCTAAATCTGAAGGCAAGGCATCATCAGTAAGAGTAGGAGGAGGAGAAGAGAAACTGAAAGTTACACTCACATTGTTAGACAAAATGGATCTGTCCTATCAAATTTTAAGTCTGAAACAGTATTTGAGCTTTTACTTTTCATTTATTTCAACATTCTACTTCATGAATGCTATAATATGAAAAGCAATTCAGCCTTAATTATAGTGGTTTAGCTGGGTTGCTATAATTTTCCTGTCCCTTAATTCTCCCCATGTTTATAACTATCTAAGAGCTTAGGCTCTGGTAAATTTTTTATTCTTCATAATTGCTAAGCCTGAGCAGAGCAATAAGAGCTCCAAGCTTAGCATTTCCTTCTGTAATCTGAAGGCATACTGTGCCAAATATAAGCCACTTGAAATAAGTCACTGTGGGTAGCAACGTATATGCTTTAACTCATGGCACACAAAGTGCCTGATGTCATTTTTCCAGTCACCCACATATCCACTCATCTCAAAGCCTACCCCAAAGCCAGGCACAATTGTAGTGCTACTTTTGCAGCAAAAACATTATTCTATTTTTATCCTGCTGTTATTCCTTTGTTAAGTACATATAATTTACTTTTCCTACATCTTGATTTTACTGGAGCAATTCACACTTGGAACCCAAATAAAAGGAGTTCCTGCATGCCACCATGTCCCTGCAATGTGGCTTACCAGAGCTGTGAAAGTGAAGGATGGCAGCGCTGGAGAGTGTGAAGGAGTAAGATCCTTCACCCAGCAGCTTCCTCCTTATGGAAACAAGGTGATCTTCTACTCTGCTCTCTCCAGGCTCTATACAGTAAAACAAGCAGCCTTTTCAGGAAAACCAAATAAAATATCTTCTTTTTGGTCAGCACAACATGCAGATCTTACCTCAACTAGTCAAAGAATTGATGATTTTCAGAATGGGAAAAACCTTAAGCAACATACAAGAATATGGGAGAGATTTAGGAAATTCAGGTGTTGCAAGACCCCAATTAAAAATAAAAAAAAAAAAAAAAAGAAAAGTCCTCAGAATTCCCATCTGACTGTGTACGAGGTGGCCACTAGTGATGCAGAATAACATTCCAGCTAAACCAGCTCAGACCTGTGAACAGACCAGCTTCTAGAAGAAAAGCCAAGTGAGGTCCTACATGCACGCCTATGCAATCTCCTGCGCCCCCCACAGAACCTGCCATCCCAACAGCTGTATCGCACAGGAGCAGCCCTTCTTGTGTTTGTTAGCCATTTACATTTTCCCCCTTTCACGTATAACTAATTTTTAACAGTTTTTCCCAGGGCCCTTTACCAGGCTCCATTGCTTTACACAATCAGAGCGTTCTCCCTTAGATCCCTCACTGTCTCCTCCACCCCTGCCCAAGCTGCTTTTACCTGGAAGCTCCTCATCTAAGGACATGCGTGTGTCAATGTCTCACAACACAAACGTACACGTGATACACAGCCTGACTGGGACGCCCAGATTTCAAGGCTGGTTTGAAAAAGTTTCCTCACCAGGGTCCAAATCATTGACAAACAGCTTGCTGCAGCTTTGGTTTACAGAGTTTATAATTGTTCTGGGAGGTGCATTACAGAGTAATCAAAATGATAACAATTCTAAAAAATTGCAGCTGGTTGTGAGGCAAGATTAAACAGCTTGGTCTTATTCTCACTGGGAAACAGGAGACTTAGCAAACATTGAATTAACATTTTTAATATTATGAAGGGGAATTAATAACATGATAAATATGGTGGGTGGAAATCAAGTAATAACCTATCGACAGCAGGTATTCTGCTGCTATCTGGAGGCTAACAAAAGAAGAAATAATTTTCCTTGTGAAATCTCAGTAGGGAGCAGAGCATGCATACAAGATTCACACCAGCAAGACAGTAAATGTGTGGGCTAGAATCCATGTGGCCATACAAAGTCTTCACAACAGGCTACACACCAGGAAGCCTGTGACACATTTTAGGGGATTCTGCACGAGTGGCATTGGGCAGCAGGAGCAGACAGCGGTGATTCCCATGTGCTTACCTCATAGCACTCACAAACACCCACAAGAGGCAAGTGAATGTTTTCAGCAATCTTATATCCATCCATCCACCCAAAATGGTAATTCCCCTCTGGAGTGCAACACATACGGTGCAGCCTCTGATTCTTTTAACTTGTAAGCAAAATAATTTCCAGGCAGTGTTGCCATCATGCTTAATTTAGATTTTAAAACATTCTGGAAGCCTTGACGTGATGTGAATGATGGCTCTTAAAACATACTCCAAAGCTTCCTTCTAGTCTTTACACTATAAGAAATGGAGAGGAGGAATTCAGGCAGGGCATCATTCACTTTCTTATCATAAGTTTGCTTTTGTCATGGGTTCAGCAGTAGCAGTCATTTTTCTCCTTCTTGGTAGCTGGTACGGTGCTGTGGTTTTGATTTTTGGCCTCAGAACAGCGCTGATAACACCAATGAATTTAGTTATGGCTTAGTGATGTTTGGTCTGGCCAAGGACTTTCTGAGCCTCATGCTCTGCCAGGGAGGAGGGGGAGC
>JAOEHY010012914.1:39458-51984 GCA_025447955.1 Psilopsiagon aurifrons
TTATCTCAACCTGTGGGAGTTGCATTCTTTCAATTCTCCTTCCCATCCCTCCAGGAGCAGAGGGAAGAAAAAGGGGGGAGTGAACAAACTAAGTGGCTGATTTATGGCTTAAACCATGACAGCTTTCTATAATGATTAAGTTTACTTCTGTCTAAAAAAAGGCTAAAAAATAGCCTTGCATTACTACTAAATATTTGGAGTTAACACATACAGACCTGGGTAAAGTTTTCATGTCACTCCTAAACAATCAGCATAACTGTCTGAAACTTTCATCCACTCCTTCTGAGAACTGGGCCATGTAGGATTAATGAAACCTATAGCGAAGGTTAAACATATCAGATAGTTCTAAGTCACAAAGCTCAAGTACTGCTAGTGTCACTCCTGTAGCCACTTGTATGGCTTGCCTGCTGGAAAAGACATCCAGGTTCTTAAGTAGCTCCTGCAAGTCCTTAAGTTCCTAAAGGTCCTGTGCTACCAACATCTGCATTAGTAAGCTGGAGCTAGCTTAGGAGTCAGAAGCAGAGCAGAAGGAGAACAGAAGCTACAGGAATGTATTGAATGCATTAGCTTGATGTCCAAGTCTGAAAACACTGACCTTGCTAAAACCAAAGAATAGGAATTTGAATTTCAGGGTACATTAAGCTGTATCTGACTACAGAGCATCCATCCAAAAGTGCCAAATCCTGGTATCAAATACAGTTACTCTACTGCTTTAAAGCAAAGCTGGCAGGGAAGGAGGGCAGAAAGAGTCCTGTGCCCCCTTCAAGTCACCTACAAACTCACCATTCATACAGCACCACTGTAAACTGACAAACCCAGCCCCCTGCAAGCTGGCATTTTAGTAACCTTATAAATTATTTAAATGTTTGCAAAATACTGTTGTAATTTTACCCCTTACTTCCGTTTTTTAAGGTAATTCACTTGAGCTTCACAACGCAGAAGTGACAAGACGTGGGAAGAAAGGTTAAAAGTGCCAACCAATCCTGGTCTGGAGTACAATTAACACAGTACTTTTACCTTCACCGGGCAGTTCTGGCTTTGTAAACATAATGATAGCTTTATTCTGAGGTTGAAATGAGAGGGCATTTATTTTTACTATTAACATACCTTGACAAAGGTTCCAAGATCAAAGACAGACTGTCACCATAATTGTAAAATAGTACTTTTTCCCCCACTTTTAATTACACGAAATAGGTTTTCTACATTATTGATAACATTCCTTACCATTAGGGTAAAACTCGATAAAGGCATGGCTTTATGCACAAACACAGAGGAGGTGAGCATAACACAAGAATGAGTTAGATTTTTGGATTGCAAACAGGCAATAAACACAGGAAAACAAGCTCCCTTCAAATCCAGCCAAATCCAGGCAGCTGGAAGCAAATCTCAGTTCCCCCTTTGAGAAGTTTACATCCCCAAGAGGCAGTTGCCACAAATCTAGCTTGAAAGGATTGCCACACAAATGGAAAGATATTACTGTTGCCAAACTTCTCTTCTGAGAACTGAACACCCTTCTCATAGAAGAAACTCTATGATCCAATACTGAACCAGAGCCCACTGAGCCTCTCTCCATTAGCTTCAGTGGATTCTGGAGGAGCCCTTACATACAGCTGCTTTAGCTACAGCCGATGGTTGCAATTGCCCAGATATCCCACAGCTGGTTTTCCCATCACACAAGATTATGCCACTCACGCAGAAGAACAACACCATATTAATACAAAACACTGATTATTAGAGGGCTATATAGTCCTGGCTGTATAAAAGCAAGTGACACTTGATATTACTGCTGTTACTCTGCCTCAGTATCGTTGATGTACCAGTAAAATAAAATAAACACAAAGAAAAGAAGTACTCATCACAACTCTTCTTAGTTTGACATGTCCTTCTCTCCAAGAAAATGTTTTGCATTTGGAAGTTTGAAGGATTAAGTGATCTAAGGCTTTTGCATCCCTATCTTCCACAACTGATGTTTGATGACTTTGGTTCAGCCTCTACCTTTACTGTGCCACTTCTGCAGATGATTAGTGCTCTGCTGAAAAATACTTTGCATTATTCTGATTGCATTTACTGGAGGTACACTGTAATATAAGACTAAACCAAATTTATTATAGACAAACTTTTATGGTTGAAAAAAAAATACAGAAAAAAAACCCAACTGGCTTTCCACATGAATGATTTAGATGTTTTTCCAAGAGATGAATAAACTGCAGTCATTTTAGTACCCCCAAAGCAGTGAACACAACAGCTCCCCAGTGTTAACATTACCATTTGTTCCAGAGCACATGCAAGCAAGTTACAAACTTCCATCATATTTAATGTGGTGATTACACTTATTTTTTGTGGGTTGCCTTGCTCTGTAGCTGACAGGACTGGCACAGCGCATCTTCTCTGTAGAGTAACATCATTACTGCATTATCTCTGTTAGCAGCGGAGCAGAGAGGAAGCTCTCAGAGCAACTGCACACAGATTCTTCCCAAGCAGGGATAAAAGCACGTAAGTAATCCAATTATTTCAGCTGGAACTACTCAGACATTTATAATTAGGCATTGAACCTGCATTGTTAAACTACACATAAACCAGCAAGTGTCCCACAGCAAAGTTCTTGGTAGCATCTAAACCATTTTTACTAGGGTGGAAATGGGAGCAGATGAATGTGTCTGAAAGGAAAGATCATCTAGAAATCATAGCACAACTTTCTTTTAAAGACTACTTGCCTCTGTGTGTGACGGCCATCCCTCATGATGCCTACAAACCTGGAGGTTTCAGAAATGAACAGTGCATCTTGCATTTTACTCAGAAAGGCAGTGGCCTGAATTCTGAGCTCTGTGCCTGCCTTCCACCACCCCGCACCAGCATGGAGAAGCTGCTTGAAAAGGCCTGGACCTGCAGCCCAGAAGGAAAAGCTGTGCAGTGGCAAGGGCATGGCCAGCAGCAAGTCAGGGCTGCAGCTCCACCTCCTCAATTAGTGAAATCACCCTTCAACCAGAGCAAGGCCAAACAAGCTTTGGCTTTTGTAGACCTGTGAGAGAGCCAAGACCTGAGGTGCATGTTGTCTGACTGTACAATTTCCACTATATGATTTATACTGAATGGAAAAACATGTACCATTTCAGCAGTACACTCAGCCTTTGAAAATACAGCCCCTACAGCACAGACAGCCCAGTTACACTGCTGGACATGCTCCCTACACCCCAGTTTGCCGCAGAAGGCCACTCTCAATTAACAGATCCAACTGCACTGTCACACAGTGACAGTGTGCATGAGGCCTCCACAACAGGCCTTCACAATAACTCCTATTATCAATAAGAACAGAGCAAAAGAATCACAAAATCCCTTCTCTGGGAGGCTAAGATGCCCCTCATGGGTATCTGGCAGTCTTAGGAAGCTGGGATTGTATTTGTTTCCTATTTATGTGAGGGAAGGAAAAGGGCTCTTCAAAAAATAGTTTAGTTGCTGCAAGATATGGTCTTGCAGGACTTTAAGTTCCTTTGTTATTCATTGAAATTTATAAGTGAAAGCTGGAAGTCAGAAGTGGAAAAGAGGTTTGACTGGCAGCTAAAACTTCAATCTGTAGGAAAGATCTCTCTGGAAAGCATCCTTATTTTGTGTCAGCCTCACCTCCAAGTAAAAAAACCATGATGGTCACACTTGCTGGCCTCCTATCTGTCCATCCTCACACTGGAAACTACAACTGATACAAAACAGCTTCTCTGATACTCGTGAAAATAAAATTCACAGTCCACTCCACTACAACTAATTATTGTTCTTAAAACTGCATCCCCGAGTGATCAAATGAGACATGAGCTCTTTCATGAGAAGTAAATCCCACTAGAGTTCCTTAACATCAAACGTAACAAACACCAGTGTTTCAACATGTTTGAACCCCCATGTCTGCATATGTAAAGAAGCATTTGCATGTAAGCATTATGTATTATTAATATTGATTAATATCATTATTATTCAAAGGTAGTAGTCTGCCTACGCTCTGTGTGAGATTTGTATATATGCATCCAAAACTAGCTCATGAAATGAAACAAAATAAATTGCTTGTGGTTAAGTTCATTAAGAGAAGAGAATATATATGACAGTATTAAAAAGCAAGCAAAAACTGTGTTCCACCTCTCAGCACTTACTGCTCACAACAGCTCCACTGTGAAGTTTTACAGCATGGCACTGCTTTTGTCTACCCGGTCATGGGAACCCTTTTCGCACATTTTCATATAGTTCATATTAAATATGGGAACTTCAGCTTCTCTCGTGAGACACAGTCCTACAGCTATTTCCCCTAAATAATAGCCATCTGTTCTGAATGACCTCCCCAAACAACTCGCTTTGTTAATGGCAACATTGCTACAGTTAATACACCAGTTGGGATTACTCCAGCCAACTTTCCATGGGCCTCTATTGTTATGAAAACCTATTATCAAGCAATTAAATGACAGCAAGAATGTAATAAAGTACTACAGTTTTACTTGTATCATTATCCTGGGTGCTGATGTTAATGAAAGGCTATAGCACCCTAGACTGTAATTCCTCCATACTGTCATACAGGAGAATAACTCCTGTCAGCAGCTATTTTCAGCCTTAATGGTTTTGAGCAATTACAATCCTTGTCTAAGCCCTTTCCCAGTATTTTGCCCCAAATTAAATTAAGGACAGCTCTGAGGTTACCTTCAGAGCTTGCTGCTGAAGGCCAGGTGCAAAGGACATGAGGCTAATCTTACCTAAAGCTTGGCCAGTTTTTGAAAGTATTTGTTTCTTTTCTTGTCAGACAGGCAAGCCTCACAGAGGAGCATTCCCAATCCTTGTCCTCTGTGAAAACGAAATAAGCCAGTTTTCTAAATTCTCTATTCTGTAGTTGTCTCAGTAGAAAATAATGAAGTTGAATTGCCCTTCCAGTCCTTTCGGTATCCCTCTGGCAGGCTGCATTTCTGGCCTGACACCTTTCCTTTTCTTTCCTCATTTCTAGAACTAAACATAAACTTAAACAAACCTCCTGAGAAACCAGACATACGTAATTGCCACAGGTACCACAAAATGTCTAGAACATTTCATCTTTCTAAATTGTCATGGGTTTGAAATTTATACAATCAGCATTTGGTATTTCTGATATATAACGTAGCAGTAGGTCTAAAACAAGTTCTGTTTTCCCACCGAGAAAATAAACTAAAAATTTATGTTGACATGAAGTAGTACTTCCTCTATCACCAAGAGGATCCAAGTGCAGTCATACTGCTTGGCACAGATTCAGCTAATATGCATTTATAGTTCTCCTTCCTTGACAGAAGGCAGTATATTTATCAGTCTGTATGTGCAGTTAGGCTAAAGTGTTCTTTTTCACTGGGACTCATAACCTCTACTCTTTGGAATATTTATTTTCTTCCTAAGACGCAATAGGGAAACTTTATGCAACTTACTATATCAATTCTACATCAATACCACATACCGGCTTTTTCTAGATAGCCAATAAAAACAACTAGATGAAAAAGCTCCAATTGGATGAGAGAGAGAATATGAATGAACTCTTTGTTCATAAGCATTTTCAGATTGCTTTATAATGGAAGTATAAGACAGAAGTGTTTGATTCAATCTAGCAACATGTAAGTACAGTATTCCAAGGGCCCTTCAGAGGGAGACTTTCTTGCAACTCAAATGAGAAACACAGGATTCAGTTCATCACCTCTTCGAGGAGATGAGATTTATTTTGTTGCACTACTCAGGACAAATTGCTGCAGTTGCCAAGCAGGATGGACAGTATCAACCATCCCTCCAAACCTTTGACATAGCATTATGCAAGGTCAGAATCTCTTTCCTTTAGGCCCATAAGCCAAGCCAGAAATAGGAAGAACTAATGTTATACCTTACTCCTTCTCACTACCCTTCACATAAAATGATGTAAAACTAAAATTATACAACAGAAACATTATCTTTAAAAATTGTGGTAAAGCACAAGGGAACCTTATAATACATAGGAATGTTTCCTATATATTTCTGCCTACAGGGAAAAAGAAACAGGAAAATAATATATTAATATAATAACACCAACGGGATTGTTTCTTGGAAGGACACTGATAATAAACAAGAAGAGTGCAGTTTTGTTCTGTAAAATGTCTTATGCTAGCATGAGGAAGACCTGAACATCACTCAGGTCTTCTTGAGTGCTGAGAGAGAAAACATCTACTTCCCAGCTCCCTTATGAATGCCAATTTCATATCTCCCGAATCCCTATTGTCAAGCAAAATAAATAAGGTGAAAGATTGTATAACAACTGACATTTGCTTTTGGTAGCCCTTCCAAAGTTGTGCACCTTCAAAACCAATATTTTTGACTAATATACTCTCTGTTCTTCATCATAACAATTGTTTGGTTCTCTTCTTGAGACCTGGGTTATTGAAAATATCTTGCTAGAATGACTGTGCCCTTCATACCCGCAGTGTAATATGATGTGATTCTTGACACTAGCGATATTTCCAAATGCACACGAGAGCAATGTAACATGGCTGAATATTTCCCAGAAATTCCAGAGAGAATTTTGCATTTAAGAGAGAGTTATCATAATAAGTGTTGTCTGTATACATTGGAATGGACAACTGCTAAAAAGGTCCACAAGGTCAAACAGATACAGTAAAGGAGGATTCTTTATGAGCCCACATCATAACTTGGGAGCCCCTTTCTCAACACCAGCTCTGCTTTCTGGAACCCCAGGACTTCAGTTCTCCCTGTGCAGCCTGTGTAGCAAAGCCCAACAGGTGGTCAGTGGTTCTGGTTTGTGTCTCCTCATTAACTGGAGGACTTGAGATGTGCCACTTAATTCAGGCATTATCAGAATTTACAGACACCTCATACCAGGGTTCTGCCCAAGATTGAAAGTTCCATTTTAGACATTCAGAGAGTTACAGGTCACCTGTTATAATGTCCATAGTTTTTGCCACCTGCAGCACTTTTGTAAAGACTTTATTAAAATACAGCTTTATAATGAGCCATCAACACAAATTCCTGATTAGACCTTGCTTATATAATTCCAAATCAATAATACGCGCAGGTTCCATATTCCTGATGGGAGCTGAAAACAAAACAAAGTCTGCAGGACCACTGAAGCACAGCAAGGATTTTCCTCAGTATGCCAGTGTTCCCTACAGACAGAAATGAAAGCACATGCATTGGTATGAACCCAGACATTTGTATCCTGGGGCACTGCACACCCCTGATATGAGTTGCATGAGGGGTGAAGTGCAACATGTGGCCTATTCTGGACACGGAACTTCCACTGGAAAAGAGAGCCCCTGCCAAGGGGGGTTGAGGGGAGGGACAGTAGCACACACAAATACATACACTACACCTTAAAAAGTGGAGATGTATGCTACAAATATACAAATAAGAGGACTAGCTTCTGCTCTCACTTGCACCAGCATAAAATCTGAATGACCCAAGGGAAACCAGTATAGCTGAACTTACGTAAATAATGAGGTGTGAAATCAATACTTGAATAGCAAATCATGCACTTCATCATAGCTTTAATTTCATAATACTTGCCTTTCTACATTAATTTGCCATAGAATAAAGAGGGGTAAGACTAGTATAGTGCTCATAACCATTTAATCATTAGTTACATCAAAAAATAGTACCTTAAAATTAGGCTTGGACATGAAGAGAGGAAAGCTTGTGAATAAGAAAGAGAGAAATTTTTTAGAAAATACCAATCAGCTTTGAAAAATAGTGTTTGAGACATCTACTCACTTGCTTCATCTATAAAGACAGAGAAGAGGCACTGTTAGTTTTTTCTCTCCCCTCCTGAGTGCTAGTGAGGCAAGCTTATTGCCTGCACACATCATTTGACATCCTGAAAACAGAATGAGTGCTCCACTCGCAGCGAAGGAAGATAGAAACATTCTCAACATTTGTCACATTCCCTGATTGGTTCTCACCAAGCTGTTTGGCATGGAAATGTGAGGAGGAATGGAGCTCTGTAAAACAGGATGCAGGGAAAGGCACTTGCAACAAAGCATCGTCCTTTTAGAAGTGAATGTTGAGTTACAAGACTGAGGCAGAAAAATGCATCATGGTGATACATTTGACGATGTTTTTTTTACGCAAATAAAGAAGAAGTTGATGCACAAAAAAAAGTGATATTAAAACATTTAAGTTATTCTGATGTTAGTGATGTTGAAATAACTTTAAAACAAATTCAAAGATAAGCTTTATAATCTAATCTCCATGCGTCCCACTACAGCCATTTGCTAAAGCTCCTAGCATTACCTTTCAGGCAGGCAGCACCACCACTGCAAGCAATCATCCTAAAGAAAATCAGCAACTTGCCTGGTCGAGGCAATGCCCTATCTCAGCTATTATCTTCATCACAACAAGTCAGAAGTGTAAAACTGCCTTTAAAGATCAAATTCCTTTTGTTTGCACCCACGTTTCCTTACAGCATTGATTCAGGCTTTATAAATTCACATCCATGCAAATCAGTGCAAGACAGATAGTCCAAAAGCAGACAAATTTGAGCAGTCTCAGTATATAGGACTCTCCAGGTATTGAAAAGATCAAATGCATACACACCATTATACGTAATAAACGTACTTAAAAATGGAAGGGCGGAGAACTTCAGGCATTTCCTCTTGTGCAATATACCAAACAGGAGTGACTAAAAGAAGAACATGCAGCTTTTTTCTGAGCACAAACAACAGGCACTGCTGAACTAGAGGAACCAGGGTCAAAGGGAGCTGCATCCACAGCTATATATAATTCTGATTTTAAAGCTACAGTTAAATGAAAACAAAAAATACAACTGACAGCACCTATGCTTCTTGTCTTACTCTATACTCTCTTACAATTGACCTTCAGAATACTTAATATTAGCCTAAGGGTGGAAGGAAATGTTCTTCTTCACTACAATCATTTAATAATAGCTTGTCCTCCTTCTACTCAATATGCAAGTAGACACTGCTTTTATAATCCCTTCAGAAGGTGCTTTGCTCATACAGTTAGCTATTGCATAAAGCATAGGGACTGCATATGCCAAAGTTACAAAACTAATACTAGTGCTGGGCATCCAGTATTCAGATAGAATAAATCACAATACCCCTGCATAGCACAATACCGTGAAACAACTCAGCTGTCATTCAGTACAACTATGTAGAAAGCTGCTTCTGAGAAGGGGGCTCCTGCCCCTCAACTGGAGACAAAAACAAAAGAAATACATTGTTAAATCAATCCACTAAGTGAATTTTGATTCAACAGGTATTTTGTCAAGTAAAAATGTCTGTGAGCAGTTTGGAGATGGGGTGAAATCAGATTGTTAAACTGCATTTTGCTCACATTTATGAAATGCTACAGTTTGACATTGTCATACGTTTGCTGATAGATGATGAAGAAAAGGCCCACAGGCTTCCCAACGCCAGGAGCAGACCCTCAACCCTGGAGCAGCAGTGCCCTCTCCTGAGCATCCAGCACACTTGGCACGCCGAGTAAAACCCGACCTGCCTCTGCAGAGTGCTTCCGTGAAGCAGGCACAACAGCTAGGAATGTAATTCAGGCATGTTGGATAAACTTTGCTGGTTTGCAGCCACACTGAGAAACGGCAGAGCAGTCTAATGCAGGAAATACCACTGCCTGCTGCAGTCTTCTGCCTTTCCTTACTAGAGCTTAAAAAGCACAGATTTGTTGCAACAGGCAGAGATCTTTCCAGAAGGATGGAACAGGAGCAGTGATGATGTCTCAGGTTACTGTTTTGTAAATATGATTAGAACAACTTGAAATCAGCAATCTGAAGGAAAACCCTCTTTTCTCTAGTGGGAGATTATCCAGATGCTGCAGGGTGACAAAACAAGGGGCAGGTTTGCTCTCCTGTACCACAGCAAGCAGTTCAATAATTAGTCAGTGCAGCAACATCAAGGGGCATTTTTGAAGATACACTCTTAACACCAATGCATAGCTGCTTTGTAATTCCAGAGGGGGGAAAACACATGTGCTTTCACATCTATAATTACTGTGATTTCTGGAACAGTCATAATAAGCATATAGATCAGCTGCCAGGGAGAAGGCCATTTGTGACTGGAACTAATGCAACCACATACCTCATTCCACTAGGCAATAAACTTCAATGGTAGAGATCTGGTTCCAAATTGTATAGAGCGTATTTCCCTCAAAAGCCATTTCAGACATTCAGTCAGCTAAATATAGGCTTAATTTTCAATAAAGCCAGTTAAATACTGCTTATCTTTATTCTCTCTATCGTAAAATACTCTCTTGGAATATTTTTTCCTCATTTTCCCTACTCTCACGTTTTCCAGGCCCTTTCATTTGACTTCCTGATTTCAGCTGCAGCCCTGATTTACAAGCTTATTTCTACTGAAATGATTACAAGTTCTTTCCCATCTTTCTTTCAGGGTCCATGAGGACACACATGTACCATGCAATTCAGCTATGAAGGACAGCAAGTTTAAGTTATGGTTTAAAACACAGTTTTGTTTCTTTCTCTTAATTCTTAGCACTGCATTTTCCCTTCTCTGATACTATAATCGAGTGATACACACTATAACTTGATCTAAACAAAAAACATGAGCCACAAAGAGCAGGATGACAATAAGCCAGCTTTTGGCAACAAGTCTTTGCTGCAGCTCTAACATACAAGAAGTTTAAAAGCTTTTGAATTAAAAGGATTTCTGCAGTGCAAAGAGCTGATAGACAGAAAAGCTCATAAGTTCATACTCTACCTTGAGGATCTATCCCTTCCACTGAGTTCCCAGGACAGAGACAGAGTTGCCCCTTTCTTGCAGGCACCTTCCTCTGTGATGCTCTGCTCTCATCCATTTACGAAAACAGTTCTTTCCTTATGTTTTAAGCTGACCTTAAATTAACGCTGTTGTTCCGATAAGCAACAGCAAGAACTTCAACTACCTTTTCATGCCACAACATCTGTGTTTTTGCACCAGCAACAATGATTAATGTCAACACAGCTCTGGGAATTGTGTTTGTTAATTAACTGCTGCTGTAGAGCTAGCAGGCAGAGTGCAAAACATGGCATTCCTACAGGGTGTACACGAATACTTATTATTTTTCTTATGCAAAAAATCCCAATGGAAGATGTATTGTTTGGGTTTGTTTCATTGATAGATGAAGTAGTTACAATTTCTGTTAGGTATTTTGGGGTAGCATCTCCTTCCCGGAGCTCTGCCATGCTGGACTAGATGAACAGAGAAGTAGGTTGGGTTTCTGTATTTCTGAGCCCTCTGAGCCAGGTCACCCCTGGAGTAAGGCAATTTCTGCTCTAAAATGAAGTGTGATAAATTTCTGAAGGGGATTATATGATACTGTTTTCTATGATAGCACGAGACTGAACTCAGCGAGCCAGAAAGCCCCTTTCCTGTCCTGTGTAGCTAAAACGCAACTTCCCAGGCAGCAGTTATGAACAGCTACTACCTATAATGGAACAGTCTGAAGCAACTGTGTAGCAGGTGATGCTGACAGGAGACATGCAGCATCCTTTCGGGGACCACTTAAATCAGCTGGTCCTGACACAGCTCTCTGTTGCTCTGGAGACCATAGCCATTCAGGGCATCAGATAATGGGAGAGGAGGAACAGCTCAATGTAACTAGAATCTATAGCCTGAAACCTTCTGGCTGAGCTCTGCACACCAAACAAATTCACTGAAATATTCCCCAACTAGGAACTGATCCATAACAATAACCTCTTTCTGTGGCTCACTGCAGAACTCTTTTTGCTATCCTGGATCCTGGGATGATGCTGTAATTGACTTCATCCATTACCTTAAAACATTCTCCAGTTTATCCTGCCTTTATCACATCTAGCCATTGTAAAACTCTCTTCTGTTTTACATCTTCCCTGTGCTTTCAGCAATGCTTTTACTCCTATAATAAGCTTAATGAGGACACTGAGTGGAAGAGCATTCACATAAATCATCACAATAGAAAAAGCTTCAGAGATGTACACAGCAATGTCACAGTGCCCTCTGTT
This sequence comes from Psilopsiagon aurifrons, assembly GCA_025447955.1. NCBI lineage: Eukaryota > Metazoa > Chordata > Aves > Psittaciformes > Psittacidae > Psilopsiagon > Psilopsiagon aurifrons. The sequence goes on from JAOEHY010012914.1 coordinate 51,436, forward strand.
GAAATTTGAGGCACCGGAGTAATTTTTAAACTTCTTGTTTCTAAAGACTAAAGGTTAATTATTTAATATTTTTTAACTGCAACATCTCTTTCCAGCCATTAGAGAAGATGATTATTTTTCCACGGATTACAACGTACAGACTAAACTAATTAGCCGTCAAAGAAAGAAATCCTTACATCTCTAAACTCAGGGGGGCAGCATGGAGGGGCTGCAAATCCTGAACCCAAATATAGAATCATAGAATCATAGAATCATAGAATAGTTAGGGTTGGAAAGGACCTCAAGATCATCCAGTTCCAGCCCCTCTGCCATGGGCAGGGACACCTCTCACTAAACCATGCCACCCAAGGCTCTGGCAAACCTGGCCTTGAACACCACCAGTGATGGAGCATTCACAGCTTCCCTGGGAAACCCATTCCAGTGCCTCACCACCCTTACACTAAAGAATTTCTTCCACATATCCAATCTAAATTTCCCCTGTTTAAGTTTTAACCCATTACCCCTTGTCCTCTCACTACAGTCCCTAATGAAGAGTCCCTCCCCAGCATC
>JAOEHY010012915.1:0-17470 GCA_025447955.1 Psilopsiagon aurifrons
CAGCAACATTTCCCCCAACTTCAATGCAAATAAACAAGAACTGTGAAAATGTGTAGGCATACAAGCTTTTCTTTATTTCTGTTATAGCACCGTGTATGCTTACACAGCAGTGCCCTGAAAGTTTAGATTTCACCTGATTTTCAGCTAGCGTAATAAAAACCTTCACACTGTCTCATCTGAATGGTGTTAAAACTTTGCACTTCTAACATTTATATAAATTAGAAAAGATGTCATTTGCTTATTTGGATCATTGCTTATTTCTCTAGGATGCAAAGCTCATATATAGCTCCTGTCAGCTCTGCAGAAAGATTCCCCAGGAGAGCGGGGAAGTTGGAATGCTGTGTAGTGTATACTGCCATAGGTCCTCAAAAAGGCATGATATAGGTTCACCTTTTATCTGCAACAAAACTCATCAAACAGGATGAGATAGAAGAGGTAAGTGGTTTAGACAAAAGAATTACATACTTGCTGCGTCCAGAGTAAGTACACTTAGCAGAATGAATTGCTGCTCCAAACACAGGGACTGCCTGAGCAAGTGATTCATTGTACTCTATTAGTGATTTGACATACAGCCTCAAGTCATTATATATGCTTCAATTTATTTATCTGAAGAGTTATTTATTTGCCTCAGAATGCTGCAGAGACATTGTTGCAATAAGAATACATTCATTTTCTATGGTCTGGTCTAAGCAGAAACAGCACAGTAACCTCACTTTCCTCTCCTAATCTTTGACAAGATAACTTAAAATAAATATGCAAACAATATATACACATTATTTTAACAAATGTTTGACCCGACATCCCTGTGATGCTCACAGTGCTAATTATAATAGAATACAGTTTATCAGAGGATATGCTGTTCTTAAGAGTTTGTTTATACGCACAACAACTTTGTGTAGACTGTTGGGTATACTTCATTAGCAACCCAAGATGCCTATGATCCCTCCATGCTCAGCATGCTATACATTTTGACTAACAATTAATCAGAACTCAGTACTGCATCTGGCTTGTATTTACAGCCAAAGAATGAACTGGGTTGAAAAAGCATCTGAAAGGATAATACTTCAATCTGATGACTTTGTAGTTGGGTTTTGTTTTCCTGGAAGGAATCCGCTAACATATCATGTTTGAGAAACTCAACAGACACTGAATTTATGAGCCTTTAGTAAATAAAATATATGGTATTTGCTATGTTCCATCTAGCTAGTAATCAGTCGTTTTGCAAGAAATACAATCAAATTTGGCCAGTTCCTCAAGACATAACATCTGAGGAGATCAATTACTGACTTAATTTATACAAATTTTTCATGGCAACTTTTTTCTTCCCATTACATTATCTTTCTTGTTCCATGAAGTTTTTATTAACTCCTGTGGAAAACAAGACCTGGATTTGTCAAATCATAATATGGAAGTAAAATCCAAAAAAGTGAGTTTAGAGTATGAAATGATGGATTAACCTGAGACACTGACCAGTAATAGCTCCAAGTTGTTCTGTTTGCAATTATATTGCCAACCCTGACTAAAAAAAAAAAAAACCAACTATATGCTGAAGATTGTTATTTTGCTATTCTTTTAATTCAAGCTTTTCAGAAGAATTCCCTCTTCTCTGGTCTCCATCCTAGAGCAACACCTACAAGCAAGTCCACTCTGGACTGACAGTTACAGAAGGGAAATCAGGATCAGTGGTAGTCCCAGGGCTTTGGACACCTCCCTGCACTGAGAGCCACAAGCTTCATTATATAAATGGTGAGGCACAGCCACAAAGAAATTCCTTACAGAAGCTAAAAGAGAATTCTCAGCCTGGTCACTTTCCTCTAATTTTTTATCACATCCCAAATCTTTAGGGAACAAGGGAAAGGCAGTGAAAAACTAAGAGGAGAAAAAGGTAAATGATCACTGTATTTTGGTTCTGCTCCAGGGAATGCCAAGCGATGAAATGCCACTTGCAGTAAGTACCTAAATCCTTCCCATTTTCAGAAATGGCTGCCACACTACAAGGTCATTGATTCTGTGGTGCTTATACAATGAATATCCAGTTTTCCCGTATACATAGTAAATACCTTCAGAAAGGCAAAACTGAGAAAACTTCTCTATGAACCTTCTCATCAGATTAACATCTTGGGGGACACTGAGGACCATAGATGAGTGCAGGTGAACATTCTGAGCACTGAGATTTGGAAGGGCAGCGGTACTTCGTGAAGGCAACAATGACATCTCAGATACACCCAGACTGGCCCCGCAAGGACTGAGCAGGAAGTAATGGTGCACTCAGACAAGCAGCTCTTAGATCCCAGAAGCCATGTATTAGAGGAAACTCTCCAAAGGCCAAGAGGCAAAAAAGAGAGGTTTAAAAACACAGGAATTTTACAACCATGTTCAATAACATCAAGCCATTCAGGATCAAGCAGCAACTGGCTACAAGTCTGAATACAACAGAGATTACTGCAGGATTCTCTGGAGATTCACGTTGCGCGCTTGAAGGGTTCATCAGGATTTCTGTCTTTTGTAAGCCTGTCCTTAAAGCTGCAAGGATTTGTATGTCAAACTAGAAAAATCTGTTGAATGAGCTCTTCCATGCTCATTTCCTCCATGATTAAGCACCTCACTCAGTCAAGACAGCTAAGTTTATTACTGAGACACACTGAATAAGGGTGATGACTTGGCAGCCATGCAGAGTTGAGTACGTATTAATAGGTCCAGAAAATATTTAAAACTCCTATAAAGTAACTCACCTCTATTCCACAGTACATGCTCCTCAGACCTTCTCTCTAAACCCCTGCAGTGCTGAAGCAGGCTTCCAACTGTAAAATTCTCCAAGAGTTTACATGAGGTCCAGACAGCATTTCCCCATCCAGCTTGCACTGGAAGCCCAACACATAACAGTTTAACTGTACTGTGCCATGTTAGACCCGTTAATGTTTTTCTGCAACCAGCTGATGATTTGTGTATACATCTCTGCTTCTATTTCCAGCACAAAACCAGATTTTCTTGATGTCAGTTCATTTATTACCAAGATGTAGACCATTGGAAAATTAAAGATTTGAAAAATAAATTTTAGCATTTTAATTTTGAGATCAGACTCTACAACTGCTGCAATCTGTGTAACACAGTATGCTGCTAAGAGGTCTCTATAAAGCAAATTAGAGCAAATTATTCCTTTCTTCAGCTCAACTATGCTTATAAGATGGTTTCTATATTATATTACATCTAGGTAATTTAGCATTAATACTTCAGTAACACGAGTTGGGAACACAGGAAAATCCCTGGTAATCTACTCAAATCACGGTTTGATCCTGGTTTTATTGTAACAAGCTTTCCTTAGAACAGTGCTTCACTAAATAATATTTTCTGACAAACAAGTATTTGATTTCCAGCACAGTGTTCAGGACTTTGGGAGTAAAGGATTACTATTAAATACTGCATTTGATGTACAAGTACCACCAATAACAGAACTGGTTTTATATATTATGGTGTAGTTTTTGTTTCTTTGGGGGAGGAGGAGAGAGATGGTGGTGTTTTTCAAATATTCCTTGGCTCATTTACAGTGTCTTCCATTCTGTAGAGATTCATATACTCACTTATATTTTAAAATTAGGTTCGAATGCTGTAATACAGAAAATCTATATTTCAATATATGCAGTCTGCGAGCTTGACATAAAAGATAAGAAACAGATGTAGGCCCAGATGAAGAAGTGTGCCTATCGTGAAGCTTAAGGGGCAATTTGGCACAAAAATAACTGAAGTCAATATGCAGAAGGAAAATCTGTCAGCAAATTTCAATGCTTGACTGAAGCACAGAAAAATTAAAAAAAACAAACAAACAAAAAAAAAAAACCCAAAATAAAAAGTGAGCTGAGCTGCATGCGGTCTACAGGTTTAAATGAATTAGTACTACAATAGAATTCATCGACTTCAGCCAAAGTATTCACTCTTGACACAAAAAACACTTTTTGAATTTGAACCACAGATCTCTTAAGAAAGCTTTAATTAACCTGACTTACCAGCAAGAGCACAGTTGCCAGAACCAGCCCCTGCAGAACACCCTTCCATAGAATTCAACAGACACACAAGAAATATGTCCTCATAACTGTGACCCAAAATGGGGGGTCCAAACAATTTTCTACCCAGAAAACTTTACAACATTGCCTTGAGATTTCATAAAGATTCTGAAAGACCAAATTTATCCTAAGTTTTAACCAATAATGCCTCTCTACAATCTTTGTATGAAGATAGGATGAGAAAGTTGGGGCTGTTCAAGCTGGAGAAGAGAAGGCTGTGTGGAGACCACATAGCAGCCTTCCAATATCTGAAGGGGGTCTACAGAGATGCTGGGGAGGGACTCTTCATTAGGGACTGAAGTGAGAGGACAAGGAGTAATGGGTTTAAACTTAAACAGGGGAAGTTTTGATTGGATACGAGGAAGAAATTCTTTGCTGTAAGGGTGGTGAGGCACTGGAATGGGTTGCCCAGGGAAGCTGGGAATGCTCCATCACTGGCAGATTTCAAAGCCAGGTTGGACATAGCCTTGGGTGATATGCTTTAGTGTGAGGTGTCCCTGCCCATGGCAGGGGGGTTGGAACTAGATGATCTGAAGGTCCTTTCCAACCCTAAGTATTCTATGATTCTATGACTCCTTCCTTCCTCCATCCTAACTACAAGTTCTAAAAAACCTAAAAAGTTAACAGCAACCCGAAGGTAAATATGGAAAGCTAAATACTGGTTTGAATAGTTCCTCATCTAGACCAAAGGATTTTTTTAATCATCTTTATTTTTAATCTTTTAATTCTTTATACCGTTGCCTGGACTGGAATTTTCAAAGACACAAAAATCCAAGTGACCAATCCTCTACCATGTTAACAGAATTAATCAAAAACCATCCTGATGAATAACCCTTATTCAAAATTTGTCATAGTACCATCTCATCACTCCCTAATTGACCTGCTTTCAGTTGTAACAGATTTTGTTGTTTTGGATTTTTTTTCTCCTTCCCAGTAGCTGGTGCAGTGCTGTGTTTTGGCTTTAGTCTGAGAACAATGATGATAACACACCCATGTTTTCGTTGTTGCTAAGTAATGGCTACTCTGATCAAGGACAGTTTCAGACTCTTCCTCTTCAGGAGGAAGCACAGACAGGACACGTGACCCAAACGAGCCAAAGGGGTATTCCATACCACAGCACATCATGCCCACTATAGAAACTGGGGGGAGTTACCCAGAAGGGTAGATCACTGCTCTGGTCAGACTGGGTATCAGTCAGCAAGTGGTGAGCAATTGTACCGTTTGGCCTCTCAGAATCTTTATGAAATTGCAAGCCAATAATGCAAAGTCATCATCTGTGTTTACTGTTTGGTTTTTGGGCTTTTCCTTTCTTCTTTTAGTTTTATATTCTCTCCCCTTGCTATTTACCTTAGTAGTGGTAGTAGTAGTAGTTTTATATTATACCTTAGTTACTAAAATGTTCTTATTTCAACCCGTGGGGTTTACATCCTTTCGATTCTCCTCTCCATCCTGCCCGGAAGGAGGGAAAAAGAGGGAGGTGAGCAAACAGCCACATGGAACTGAGTTATCGGCTGGGCTTAAGCCACACACTAGTAAATACGAAAACTTTATTTAAATGTCTTTAACATTTTTATTATTTGGTTGCATTTATTCATAATTTATTCCCAGGTCTGTTTTAACAATCCCATTCTGCTTTTCTAAAAGACATCAAATATTGTCTCTTAAAGTATTCAAACAGCAGAATCAGTGTGTCTGCAATGTGTGACACTATAGATGGAAAACATTTTGATTACCTTGTTTCTTTAGGATTAATTCCATTTACACATGGCTTGGCAAGGAATGACTCATCTTCTGAGTAAAACTCTATCCACTCACTGCTTCTATAATAAATGAAGCAGTCCAGAGAGAAACTACTGATTTTTCTGAACTCACAGGTGCTATGACTGAATATCTTACTGCTTATTAAGTTTAAAATGAAGATGTGAGGAGGAAGCCTGCTTCCTTACCTATGGAAAACAGCTTTATAAAGGAAGTTAAAACAGGTTTGATGGGTGCTCAGCATTTGAGCACCCTACAAAAGTCTGAAAGATACAGATGGCAATCTTGATTTGAACTATGCCTAAGGCAGGGGAAAAACAAGAAAATACCAGAGAAGTAAGTCCAAGAATGACCACCCACCATTACTAATGGATAAGCAACATCAGAGAAGTAGCCACAAAAATCCAAAAGCACGGGATACTTCTGTTCAGTGCCAGTTCCACAGAAATTAAGAACAAGTCAAGAAAAGCTGACAATGATGCAATACAGATGCTTATTTTTGGAAGGATATATGCCTTACTCCCTTAATGCATGTTGAATTGCATGTTATTAGGCTTACCTTACAATACCATGTTTGGATAAAGAAATAAAACAAAAACCCCAACAAACACACATAGCTTGTTGGTGATGGGCAAGATAAACACCCATGAGCTTGACTATTGATTTAAACAGCACATTTAAACACCTCATTTAATAAACAAGTGAGAAAGTATTGTAAAATCTGCCTTTTCGAGTTCATATTTTTCTTGCTTTTTGCTTGGAAACAGGAATTAGCCTTGGCTGCTCTTTTATTTTTGTAATACCATTTCAAGGAGAATTCCAGATCATTCCCTGCTGCTTGAGGCAATTCCAAACAAGGTCACACATATTTAACAGAATTCTAGTTAACTTCATTCTTATGAGTGGTGAACTAGTTTCAGTTCCATTATATACATGTTAACTGTTATCTTAAAGAATAATGAACTTGCAAAAGCAATGATTGCTTGAAATCTATTTAAAAAAAACCCTTTAATTATTTTTAGGCCAGAGTAAGGACTAAAATAATTTTGGTTTTCAAATTATTTTAATTATCATTCCTATGTTACATTTATATTTAATTACTTATATTATCTGTACAGCATTGTTTTCTGTGTAATCACCCCTGTAACAAAGTGCCTGGAGTTCTAAGAGGGGCAGGGCAGAGATTTTTGTTCTGTTTCTGCAATGCTATCTTTTACTGTATAATATAGATATCGCGTATGTGTATATATAAAGCTCAAAAGCCAACACAATGAAGCACTGTCTTTCACATTTTTTAATCACTGGTCCACCTTTACTCCTAGTAGCTAAAATTTCCACATTTACTGCAGTAGCACATAGAACACATTTCCAGAAGGTCACCAAAGCACAGTTCTAGCTCTTTAGGAGCTCAGCTAGGTTCCTGCAATGCATTACACAGTGCACAGCCAAGTCTGCAGCAAGTCAGGCTAGAAAAAGAAAAAAATCTGATAGCACCAGAATTCTACATACAGTATCTATGTGACACCAACTACAAAACAACAACTGGTAAAAAAAACAATGTACAGAAAGAATATTCCCTCTTAGAGCTTGGTGAAACACGACAGTTCAGTAACCTGTTGTGGTTTAAGCCCAGCTGGTAACTCAGTACCAGGCAGCCATTCGCTCACTCCTCCCCCTTCCTCCCCCCAGCTGCTGAAGGAGAATCGAAAGAACGTTAACTCCCACAGGTTGAGGTAAGAACAGTCCAGTACCTAAGGTATAACACAAACCACTGCTGCTACCACCAATAATAATAATGATTAAGAAAATAACAAGGGAAGAGAATACAACTGCTCACCACCTGACAACCAATACCCAGCCCGACCGAGCAGTGATCCAACCCTTCCGGGTAACTGCCCTCAGTTTACGTAGTGGGCATGATGTGATGTGGTATGGAATACCTCTGTTAGTTTGGGTCAGGCATCCTGTCTCTGCTTCCTCCTGGCTTCCCCTCGTCCCTGGCAGAGCATGAGACTCAGAAAGTCCTCGGTCAGAGTAAACTTTACTGAGTAGCAACTAAAACCATTGGCATTATCAGCGCTGTTCCCAGTCTGAAAGTCAAAAACACAGTAGTGCACCAGCTACTAAGAAGGAGAAAGATGACTGCTACTGCTGAACCCAGGTCATAGCCTCAAAGTTGATTTCCTAAATTCTGGGAAAAAAGGCCTAAAGACGTTGAAAACTTCAGAAGTCTGAAAGCAAGCTTCATATGAGTCCCTTCAATCACACACATACACAAGGGCCATTCACTGGGCATCATGGTAGAAAAATGCAACTACTTTCCAATGCCATAATTACTCTCTTCTACCACAAATCCACTGCCCTTCTACACATCTTTCTACCGGTAAATATCAAGACATCCCTATGACAGCCACATGAGGAACAATTATTCACCATCATTTTTTGTTCACCCCCAAGAAGCCACAGAACAATCAACCATTAGAAAACTAACACAAGACTGCAGTATTCAGAAAGACATAGCATCTAGAAATGAACTACTTTAAGTTCTCCAGGATTTTATTGGATCCTGGAAGAGAGTATGAAAAGCAGTAATCCCGGAGTCTCAATATTTGATATTCCTTTCAATAGCTGTGGTGATAACACAGTAAAAGCATGTATTTTAAGGAAGAAAATTATACCTGAAACAATACAATAGCTGTAGAATTCAGAGCCAGCCCTGACTTAGAATTGCCTCTTTTTTCTATAATTAGGCAAGCCCAAGCAAGTCATGAAAGAACAACTGCATTTGCCTGAAGCAACCTGGGAGAACCTAACCTGTATTAAGCATAAAAAAATCCCCACAATCAAACACACAAAAAAAAACCCCACAAAAACCCCAAAACAAACAAAAAACCCCAAACAAAACAAGTACACAAGCAAACAAATAAAACACACTAAAAAAAAGAAATACACATCTGGATTTATGCTCTTGGAATTAATTCTTCTTTCTACTGTAATTACTGCAAAGCCTGTGGTGTCAATACATCCAATAAAATATGGTTTTCACATTAAATATTCATGAAAGTAACATAATAAAAAACAAATATTGTGTTCCTTGGTCTTACTTTAATTTTATATTTAAAAGGTTGGAAAATTATCACTTACCTACTGATTGTGCACAAATGAAAAGGCTTGGTTACATGACTAACAATTGTGAATAAAAACATTACAACTCTTGAGTAACTCACTGTGAAACAAGGTGGATTGGTTGGCTAAAGCCACTGTGAATTTCTGACTTCACGGAGTTACATAGCAGATAACATATCACACCTTCCCAACTGCAAATAAAGATCTAGAATTTTTAATTAGTGACAGCAATAATAAAGGCCCTCTTGTATTACTAACCCTGCATCAGATGACAATCCTGCAACAGAATTTAATCTTCCATAATTCATAGAACAACTTTTCATCAGGAAGGTGTGACAACATGAAGTTCTCCCTGCTCTTTCTCCAGCTCTCAATTACAGAAGCCAAGAAGAAGCTCTAAAATATGCTTTAAAAAAAACTTATATGAGCAGTACATTAAAATTAACTTAGATTTTGAAACAACCAACTTTATTCCACTTCAATAAGCAAGAACAACATAAAAAGAGAGCGGAGTTAATTTTGACTGAGTTAATTAGATGCTTTCTCCAAATTTACTTCAATGTTCCTGATGTGAAAAGGAGAAAAGAAGTGGGACAGTTTCTGTAAGCATCTAGTTATTGTTCTCTGCTTTATCTCGGCTGATAAAACAATACCAGGATAACTCTTTCAAATTCATAGGACAAAATACTGGTGAGTAAAAGCTGCAGAGAAAATATTCCTCCAACTTCTAGAAAGGTTTGGGGGCTGAGGTGGGGAGGGGGAGAAGAGAAAGGAGTTGATGGATTTTTCCCCAATAGAATGCATCAGATAACATAAACCAGAAAGTGCCGAGCTGTCTATGAAGCAAAGAAAACTTAACCATTTTGAGTCCTCTTCCTACTTGGTTAATCTAGACTACAAGTGTCCAAGCCACCTTGATGGCATGGAGCCTCCAGCATAACCTACTCTCCTAACACAGATAATAAAAGTCTGCCCTCCAGCTCAATTATCAGAATCCCAGACCAAAACTCTGCTGAAGGCAGAAGCAGGTAGCATTGCAAGGGTGTATTTGTTCACAAGAGCCTCATCCACAGGTTGCGAAGAGGAAAGTCAGCATAAATCTTTCTTACTAACAGCTGTAGAATTTCAAAGTACCATTAACAGATTTTTAACGTGTCTGCCACTGCCTGCCTATGGCACAAGGAGATAGGCGGAGACTGTACATAAAAAAACAACACAAACAAACAAAGAAAACCAACAAAAACAAAGCAAACAAACAAACAAAAACATAAAAAAATCAACAAAACATCACACAGCATTTCCCATTTCTCTTAAAGAACTACTGCAATGAAGAAAAAATGTATAGACACCTTCCTGCTACCTCAGAGATGCAGCAGGCACAACTACAAAGTAACACTCCATCAGAGGACTTTAAAAGTGAGGAAAAATGATTAGGCTGACTCTTAATAGAAAGAAAATATATTTTAAAAAGAGGCAATAATTGAGCTTTTCAAAATTAAAGCAAGATCAAAACAAGTAAGAAATGAAATTGTAGGCTTTTTATTTTTAAAGGTGCACCCCCTACTGAGCCATCTTTTCAGGAAAACATTATTTCACATTCCAATTAGTTCATTAATCTTTTGGTTATTTATTCATATTTAAAATTCTCCTTGGTTTATTTTGTAATTTGGAACTGCACAGGAATGGCAAGTGTGAACCTGTATATTCATAGGCAGTGCAAAAGAAGATGAAGACACCTGTATTTCTCTTTCAGACAGGATCAACCATCTTCTGAAGTTAAGATTGTTTAGTAGCCATTTATATAGTGGAAAAAAATAATTGTTTAAACCTTCATCATTAATAGAAATGAGGAAAGCCTCGCATTTGTTGTCTTGCTTAATGTTACTTTCTCCCTTGCAAGTGATTCTTTCAAAAGACAGCCTCAGCTCAAGATCCATAGACTGCATAGAGATGTTAGACAATACACAACCAAGAGATGTTAGAAGCAGCATTAACTTGTGCTAGCTGCCAAATTAATTTTAGAAAGTCATCCTCACTTCTATGGTGAGAGCCAGTGGAAAAAGACAATAAACAATGTTAAGTGGCACTGTGCATCCAGCTACTCACACTAACAAGACTCTTCCCAGATAACAAGATAATAAAGTTGTTAGCTGGAAATGTCTCTGGAGACCACCCAGCACAGTATCCTGGTAGAAACAAGGCTATGATCAAGGCAGAAGATATTCACAACAGGATTCATTCTGCCAAGGTTTAGAGCTTCCCCAGACAAAATATTGCCTGCTCCATTAGCCTCACAGGTCACATCCCTCAGGCCTGTCATGACCACCTTGAGCACCTTGGACTACAACAGCAATTTGAGAAATTGCTCCAGAGGTCCCAAAGAAGGCACAGCTTCAGCCACTCTGGGAGTTAAGTTTAGGTTAGGATTCTGCTTTTCAATGCAGATATTTTTTGTAATGGCAAGACTAATTTGGAACGGATGAGGACAGAAATAAATTGAAGTAACTATGTAACACAACCAGACACGATTAACATTTGACATAAGCTGTCTCAGTAGCCAGCTGCATTTTTAAGATCAGACTACAGTAATTTTAAGGATGCCTTATTTTGTCTCCCTGAAGTTACTCTACATTCTTGGCACCTAATATATCCTTTCCACTTCTTACTCACTATGAAAAGACATTCTTGATTCCTACAGAAAAACATGGATCTTCAGTTTCTATTTCTATAATTAGTAAAAAGCATTAGTATTCAAATTTATTTCAATTCTTGTTTGATATAAAAGTAAATAATTTCCTCCAAGATTTTCAGCATTTTAAGGATCTGAACCAAAAAGCAGGAGGAAATCCATTATAACCCAACTTGAAATAGGTAATCTTTATGACTGCAGCTGAACAAACTGGTAATAATTTACAATAAATCCCTCTTCCCCCTATCTCCATCCAATATCTGAAGGGGGCCTATAGGGATGCTGGGGTGGGACTCTTCGTTAGGGACTGTAGTGAGAGGACAAGGGGTAACGGGTTCAAACTTAAACAGGGGAAATTTTGATTGGATATGAGGAAGAAATTCTTTACTGTAAGGGTGGTGAGGGACTGGAATGGGCTGCCCACGGACGTTGTGAATGTTCCATCCCTGGAGGTGTTCAAGGCCAGGCTGGACATAGCCTTGGGTGATATGCTTTAGTGTGAGGTGTTCCTGCCCATGGCAGGGGTGTTGGAACTAGATGATCTCTATGATTCTATATTATCTGAAAACAGATGGAAACGCAGCCAAACATTAACTGAATCATTTTTGCCATGATCTTACAATGCCAAATGCAAGTGAGAAACCACACAATAAAGTTTGAGGCTATTTTGAATGAGTTTCTTAATAAAACAGCACAAGTCAATTCTGACTGGATGTACACTTGGACAGGGGTCCCACTAGCAGGAATATTTGCAGTTTCCTCCTCTAGAAAGATTGTTTGTGAATCCACTTCTACTGTAGTAGCAGAAAACATTTGCATATGGCTTCAAATGAACACTGGAGATTTTTTGCAACATTTTCCCAGATGGGTGATTAAAAGTAAGCCTCTAGTGCTTAGAAATCTCATCACAAGTCAAACAACTTTTCTGTAAAAAATGGTATTCTGGTTTCTTTCATTACTTAGCACATGAAGTGATCTGTCATCTGTAAAATACGATGATAAAACACCATGATCACACAGGTCTTCATAACACAACTTTCAAAGCACTCTTCAGCCTACTTTGATCAAAATTCTTACAAGGCACTAGCTGTACAAGAAGTTCATGAACATCAATCTTCATTAAGGTTATATACCAACACTGAAGCTATTAGGGTGTACACCTATGAAGTCACACTTCTAATCCAGGTATTAAATATCTAAGTTTTTTCACTGCTCTCAAAACAGGTTTTCATTAAACCAAGAAGACAAAAGACAATATATGGGACTTCTAAACCTATTTCTAAGGAAAGCCTGAAATATGAATATACACAGAAAAACAGTTGCTGAGAAAGCATGCACAACTCACATGTACTTTCAGTGAATAAATACAGGAAAAAGAGTAATACTTAATACTTGGGAAACTAAGAACAGACAGAATATGATTTAATGTAACTATAGCTAATTGTTGCAGCTAACACAGATTAGACTTTGCTTCTATGCCTTCACAGTCTGCTTTCAAACTCTGCAGAAGAACTAAGATTTCTAGAAAATAAAAATCAGAAAAATAAAACCATTCAAAAAGCCACAGCCATCTTAATTTACCTATGATTCAGCTGGATGACATGAAAGTATGCACAGCAGAGCACGTCAACTAGCTGAGAGAAAACCACCAGAAATACAGTGAGTCACAATGAGAGATGATTAAAAAATCCTTGCTGTTCTTCGGAGGGTGTACCAGTAAGGACTGATACAAAATCTGAGCAAAGAGAAAGCATTATAAGGTGACTGCATTGAAGATTATTATTTTCTGATTCTAGTGACCATTACAGAACCATTTATGTCAAATGTCATTCTGCAATTCATCTTCTGAAGTGTCAAGAAAACAAAGGTAAGCAGAAGTTTGTTTCTACATAGCAACACGTTAGTCAGAAAAGATAAAAATAACACTCACACAACACCTCTCTTAATTCAAAAGACATTTCAGACTATTTTTCTATTTTTCTCTCTCACTGACCAGATCAATTTTAGCCAAGTTGCACATAAGTAAAATGACGGCAAGAAGGTTTTTTTCTTTTAAAAAATTGCTTATCTGCTCCATACTTCAGATTGTGTTTTGCATATACATAGGAATTTTAGTAGTATGACAGCAAGATAATTACCCCTAATTCAATTCTCTCCTTATCCTCTTTACTTGCCTACTACAAATCCCCCTACCCCTTTATACCCTCATTGCAGGCTTAGGCTGAAGGCTTCTCTCCTCAGCTCATGCTGATTTAATACAGCTGCAGTATCTCTCCCCTCCACTTCTCCTGAAATATTTTCTCACTTCTTAACAAACCCCAACTTTCCTGTCTATTTCTACTAGTTACTTAATTTTAATTGCATCATCTATGGAATTTATTTTGGGTACACACTGTAGTAAATACTAGAAAAAGAAAATTGTGCCACAGCAAGAGGAAAGGAGTATAATAGCTTTCCAAGCTACTGAGATGAAGCCAGTACAGGAAAAGGTTTATCTACAAGTATTATGCATTAACAAAACGAAATATTTTTATTGTCTGTATTAACCAGTCCGTACTGAGAAAGTCTGTTTTCTGATAATGAAAAAAATACTTCTCATAGTCCAACTTTGCTTAGCTAGGGCAAGTTATATCTTAATAGATTACAGATTTCCCTTGCTTTGTTTTCATTCTAGATCTCAGTACATAATACACTACTAAGAGAGGTTATTAAGGGACGAAAACTAGCAGGCTCTGCACAAGCATCCCCAAAACCACCTCGTTGTCAAGGTCACCACTGACTTGCGTATGTGCCACATTTCTCTGGGCTCTTAGAATATATTTCAGAGATAGAAAATCATAGCCATATTACTGAAATAAGAGACAGAAGCAATTTCACAGCAACAGTAAGGTTCATTTTACCTGAATAGCAAAGTAATTTAGAAAGCATCAGAAGAAAGAAGGGAAAATAGCAAAAGAGATGTTGAAAACAGGGCAAAATATACATGGGAGTATGTCAAGCTACCTGGTAACTAAGTCATGCCTGATGACAGACTATATGCACATAGGAAAGGAACTAAAATTGTATACTAATCAGAAACAGCTACAGTGATAAGTACAGACATGTTATTAGATACCACTATTTGACTCTAAACACACCATTCACTCATGTTGCTAGGGCAAATACATGCTATCCATTTCAGCTGTTTTGATTTTCCAAAGGACTGAAAGATTAGAAGCTTTAACTTTTATGCTAAGCTTCTTTTAACCTGCAAAAAGTTAACCACAACCTACTGTTATTTTTCAGGAACACTAGGCAATTATCACATTTAACTTTTTACTGCAATTTTAGATCTTTTCAAATCCAGTTGTGACCAAATTTCTTGCCACCAGTGTTTTGGACACTGCATCCTCATTTATGTAACTAGACATTTTTGCACTCCTCTGAAAGCAGAGATGCCTATTTGGTCAAAAGGTACCAAAGACAGGAAGAAAAATTACACGCAATTGCTTGATCATGTTTTAAGGAAAAAAAAAAAAAATCATAGAAAAAGGACCAGCTTACAAACAAGCTCATGCAGACATGAAAAGGCACGGCTCTTCTGTGAATAAAGACAATGTGAAGGAACAAAGTGAACTGTAGGGTTTTAGCCTCACATCCTTTCAGGGTTTGAATTCCTGCTAGATGCAGGTCTAACCTACACTTCAAGTAAGCTGACAAAGCTTAGGCATCATGATCTGCTTTTGTCTACCTGGTACTTTTGCAGAAAGCAATGAACTTACTCTTTTTAAGCCAAGCTCACAGGGGCAAGACCAGACTTCCAGAAATCTATTCCTGGCTTCTCACCAATAACATGCCATTTTTCCCACAAGGATGATGCTTTAACTTCATGACCTTTTTCTCCCAAGTCGGTAAAGGCTGCCATACAGAAGCTTGCCCTTTTAATAAGGGCACTACAAAGGAGTAGAAAGAAGGTACTAAATGCAGAAAGTTTAAAAAAAAAATAATAAAATGAGGTGAAACATAAAGATTTAGAGATTAATAGGACATTTTTTTTCAAACTTTAATTGATTCAAAACCTTTTAAATAATTGCCATTACACCACACAGGAAACAATTCATCACCACTTACAAAACAGTGTCCCTGCTGCTTTCAGTCACTCCTCTCAAACATTATATTTTCACCCATGAAATCAAGAAGAAAAAAAAAAAAATGTCAGTTCATATGGAAGAAACACAGAAACATATTCCCCTCTTCACTACATGGGACACTAAATACATTCAAACAATTTCAGAAGCTGTCTCATTCTTCCAACAATTTAAATTTCTATAATCAACCATTTTCAGGGAAAATAGAAATGAATTTTAAATACAGTACTAAAGATCTTATTTGCCTCATTGTAAGTTTCAGCTGCAGGCTGTGGTTTCCTAAAAGCATGTCAGAGCTACTGGTGTGAGATTCCTGGACTGCTGACGTAACTCCAGATTACTGTCACTGTACATGCAGTTAGATGAAAGTAAAACTGATGTGCAGATCTGGATAAAGCATATGCAGACCCTAGAGGGAGTTCTAACTTTGCCATATTTTCCTTTTTTATCAGTTCAGAACAAAACTGACAAGAAAAAAGGCACACTCATGCATGATGTTTTTTCTGGTTGTTGGCTTCTTCCCTTTCCCCTTTGTTAGTGGGAAAAGTGGGTACTGCCTGGCACAAGGATCTGCCGTCTGTTGATACTGATGTGTACCACAGTTTTATTTCTTAATCATATAGGAGCTTTTAACTTAGTTGCTCTTGGGTGACGCTGGTGCACTTTCAGTCTGAATACTTTACGCTGTTCAGTCATCTAGGAGACTCATGATATTTAATGAGGATGAACTACAGCCAGCCAGTCTTTAAATAATGAACACAACAAAGAATTTCTAAAGATATTTGCACAAATATAAGTTAGCTCCTTGCTAATGCACTAATCCTGCCCATGTATTCCTGCTGCCAATTCACAGAGTGTGTGCATTATGCTGGGATTTGGCAAAAATGCTCCCAAGTAGCAGGAAGAGCCAAGAATGCAGCTGTAGTACCCACATCCCCTGGATTCATACAGCATTTTGAAATAAACATACTTCATCAGTTCCACGGGACCCGATGAAACCCATTTGTGGGACCTGAAGGAACTGGCAAATGAAGTTGCTACGCCACTGTCCATCATATTGGAAAAATCATGGCAGTCAGGTGAAGTTCCCAATGACTGGAAACGGGGAAATATAAACCCCCATTTTCAAGAAAGGGAAAATGGATGAGCCGGGGAACTACAGACCAGTCAGCCTCACCTCTGTGCCTGGCAAAATCTTGGAGCAGATTCTCCTGGAGGGCATGCTAAAACACATGAAAAACAACAAGGTGCTTGGTGACAGCCAGCATGGCTTCATTAAAGGGAAACCCTGCCTGACCAATTTGGTGGCCTTCTATGATAGATCTACAGAACTGATGGACAGGGGTAGAGCAGTTGATGTTATCTACCTGGACCTGGGTAAAGCGTTCAACACTGTGCCACACGACATCCCTGTCTCTAAATTGGAGAGACATTAATTTGAAAGGTAGACCACTCGGCAGATAAAGAACTGGCTGGATGGCAGCTGCATGCAAAGAGCTGTGGTCAATGGCTCGATGTCCAGCTGGAGACCAGTAATGAGGAGTGTCCCTCGGCGATCGGTGTTGGGACTGGTCTTGTTCAACATCTTTGTTAATGACATGGACAGTGTGATTGAGTGCGCCCTCAGCAAGTTTACCAATGACACCAAGTTGTGTGGTTTGGTTGATATGCTGGAGGGAAGGAATGCCATCCAGAGGGACCTTGACATGCTT
>JAOEHY010012917.1:0-17287 GCA_025447955.1 Psilopsiagon aurifrons
AGGCAACAATCCAACACTGCACACAGCCTCTCCTGCTCTGAAAGACTGTTACAAGAGATGGAGCCCAACATCATGGATCAGATGGACTCAGCAGCTTTATAGGGATTGGTCCATGCACTAAGGAATGATATCTCTCTCTTTATGTGTGTGTGGGTATATATATGCATATATATATATAAGAATGATGGTATATCAAAAAATGTGGGATCTGAGCACAACGTGAATGGTATGGAGTAAAGGGTGGATGTTGTCATGGGTTCAGCAGTAGCAGTCACTTTTCTCAGTTTTAGTAGTTGGTACAGTGCTGTGTTTTTCACTTTCAGCCTGGGAGCAATGCTGATAACACGGGTGTTTGTAGTTGTTGCTAAGTAATGATAACGCCGATCAAGGACTTCCTCAGTCTCATGCTCTGCCAGGGAGGAGGGGAGCCAAGAGGAAGCAGAGACAGGACACCTGACCCAAACTGACCAAAGAGGTGTTCCATACCACAGCACATCATGCCCACTATATAAACTAGGGGCAGTTACCCGGAAGGGCTAGATTGCTGCTCAGGTCGGGATGGGTATCGGTCAGCGGGCGGTGAGTGGTAGTACTTTCTTCCCTTGTTACTTCCCTTATCATTGTTATTATTGGTGCCAGCAGCAGTGGTTTGTGTTATACCTTAATTACTGGACTGTTCTGATCTCAGCCAGTGGGAGTTACATTTTTTCGATTCTCCTCCCCATTCCTCCAGGAGCCAGGGGGGCGGAAGAACAGGGGGAGTGAATGAGCAGCTGTGTGGTTCTGAGTTACCAGCTGGGCTTAAACCACAACATGTGCTCTGACACTACCATGATCACATGCTGCTACCCTAGTGGCATCACCAATTAGCAATGATTGTAAACTTCCCCTGATACCAGTTGCATTACTGAACCCAATTAATACAACAGAAGCATTTACATAATGGGCTCAGAAAACAGCTCACTCTCCTTTGGAGATGCCCAATTCAGCCACCTAGAGCGCTTTCCACCTTTTAGATACTGTCTCAGAAATTTTTGTAAGTCACATTTTCGCCTATGCAGCAACTGAGAAGAGAGGCTCTGGATATGATAAAGAAGACAACCTAAATACAAATCAACACTATAACATTGCTGTTCAAATGTAAACATCACTCTGGAAAAGTCAAACCAGGAGGGATCTGTAGAAAGCAGCAGGAATTATAGGAGTTTCTGAAAGTACAGTTTATGAAAAAGAACTACAGGAATTAAGGTTTTTTTCAGTCTAAAAAGACAGTCTGAGGTGAGCCAAGGTAACCGCATTTTAATACATAAAGCATTACAAAAAAAAAGCAGAGCTAGCAATTGCTATCCACATTTGCTAGGAAAGAAGAAAAAGAACTAAGATAAAACTGCAGAAAACAAGATTAATTTCAGGAAAACTATGAACAGTAAGGACATAATAGAACAAGGACTCCGAATTTTAAGAACAGATTAGGCAAACATATTCATCATAATTTTCGTAAATGCAGTCCTACTTAGCAAGATGGGCTAAAATGATCTGAAGCTGGTTTCCAGTCCAGCTCTTTCATGCACTACACTGAGACAAATGCTCACTCTCACCATTACCTAAGGGAACACCCAAACATGAAGGGCAACATGTACTTTTAGACAGGTAGGGTCTTATCAGCAATAAGGAAGCTTGGGCTTGGAGAAGTTCTGTCTTCTGGTTTTATGTATCACTAAGTTAATTGACACAATGAAAATTAATGCTTAATACCTAGTGAGACCAAGATGACCTTCAGGACTTAACCATATTCACATTTGTTTGCATGTATTTTATTTACAAAGAACATTAATACGGGACTGATATTTCCAACAGCAATCCATGCTGGTCAAAGATCTAATCAATATTCAAAGTAAACTAAACTTAAATGTAAAAAAGTTATAAATTTTGGTTATACAGGAACTGCTCCATGAAAATCCTAATTTATGCAGTCTGAAGTACACATTTTACATAAGTTACTATAAAGGCAGAACAAGGAGCGTATTTGTAACTTCCCTTTCAGTTCTCAGATAATATTAGGAAATTTATGAGATTATGGGTACATTTATAACTAGGCCAGAAACTTCACATTAAAAAGTCTATTTTATGGAAAATCTAGCTCCTCAATTAAAGGAGCAGGAAAAGGGTCCCGCAAAAAGAATAAGTCATGATAAATCAAATGGAGGCTTTTCCCAGTAGTTCAAATACCTGGGTATGTAACAGTTTAAGTATTAAACAAGGTTTTTCAATAAATACTTTTATCCTGTTTCAAACAAAGAAAACGCTTTTGTGGGTTCTCTCAGTGTCACAGATTATAGGTCACTCTAAGAAGTCTGTTAAACACTTGGTGAGTGACAGCAGAAATAGTCACAGACAACAGCCATACATAGGCCAGCTGTTAACTTCTTTGATACATCTGGATCCACACTGGACAGTTCATTAACATCAACTGCCAACTGAAACAAAAGGAACATTTTGTAATAGTGTTTCTTGCTTAGTATGATACTTCATTCATATCATATATGAGTTGTATAGATGTAGGGGGAAATCTAAGGAGAATGCAGAAGGACCTTCATATGGAGTTGCATTTCCAAAATACTATTCAAGTTCTTTTCAACCTCAAAACAGACATTGTTCACCTCTTAATCAAACAGGGGGAGGGGGAAACAATATCATATAGATAATAACTATTTAATTCTTGCTTTTTCAAAGCTGTAAGGGAATGTCACCCAGCAGACCCACCTGAATGCTAAAAGCAACAGCAGAAAGCAGCCTCCAAGCTTCAACACAACTGGCAAGCAGACACTTCAAAAAGCAGAATAAGGTCTGTACTTGCTTGATAGAAACTGAGTGATTTCATGGTATGAAAGGTAGTGCAAGGCTTTGCTGTGGACAGAAAGTCCACTGGATAAAAAAAGAGAATTCTGGCACTTCATGTCACAACATGGTTTCCCTTTTCTTTCTAAGGTAAATGCAGACACCATAAGAATGCTGGGGCCACAACTTTACACTATGAGACAAATGGTCAAAGGAACATGTTGGTTTTGCAGCGCTGACTAGAAAGCATAGTTAATACCAACTACCACCTCCATAGAGCCTCGTAAATAAATAAAAAAAATCTCATGACTAACCGGCAGAGTATTCGAAAAATACTGCTTTCATTTGCTACAAAATTATCATATACAGAGTATTTCCTTGAATTTTTAAATTAACAGAAATAATATGTTTTCACAGTATTTGGGTTTTTCCAGTTCCTATCAAAAAAAGTCAAAGACAGATCTTTATTATATGAGTTTGGAATTTACTAGGTATACAGTATCATGAGCATAGATCTGTCCAAGAATTTGTATGTGTCTTCCTTTATATGTAAATAAAGATTTAATAAAAGACAAAATACACAGGACATTATAAAACAAGTAGAGCGCTTGGACAGAGGAGAAAAATTGCTGACTCGGATTTAGTAAATTAGTTGTTGTTTGAGTTTTTTTAATGAAAGACCATAGAAAGGGTTTCCATACAGTGAACATAAATTAATCAAATGATTCTGAAAGGGCAAAAGTAAGCTGATGAAAAAAAGAGAAACCTAATCAGTAGTCCACCATATCTTATACTAGAAGAGTATAGCCTTTCTCTGCTGTCTGGATGCAAGGTTACTACAAATGACTGAGATCCTGCATCTGGGAAGAAAAAGGTCTCAGCTCACTGGAGATCCTACCATACAGTGTAATTGTGTATTTCTGGATATCATAGAATTACAGAATAGTTAGGGTTGGAAAGGACCTTAAGATCATCTAGTTCCAACCCCCCTGCCATGGGCAGGGACACCTCCCACTAAACCATGCCACCCAAGGCTCTGTCCAACCTGGCCTTGAACACCACCAGAGATGGAACATTCACAACTTCTCTGGGCTTTTATCTCACTGCTCTCTGCACATAGCCCCAGAGGCCATCAAATTCTGTGTATTTTTCTTTTTAAAAGTGCATCTAGAAAAATATTTGTTATAATAACAGAAATGCTTATTGGTGAGTTACTCTACATTTTCAATTAATATTTAAAAAAGGCAACTTTTAATTGACTACATTTTAAATTACTAAATTCAGATTTTTTGCAGTATTTTTCATTGGCTGTGAAACAGATTGTTTTTTATTAAGATATATGACATTTTTTAAATGTCAATCCAATGTGTAACTTTAAATTCAAAAATATCTCAGCTGAATGTGTCCTGCATTGTCAGTTTTAACAGGGTTTGTAACAAATCAAATCTTCATGAACTCACCGACACACAATAAATTACATTTGAACCCACCTAGCTTTCCTCATAGCTATGCTTGAAGAATTCACACCTGCTCCTGGTTATCAGACCCAAGACAATGCTGCCATAAATTTCAGGTCAACTGTAGAACAGCCAGGTTGAAAGGGACCTCTAGAGATCATCTGGTCCAACCTTTCATGGAAAAAAAAAAAGCCTAAAGTGAGATTTTCTAGCACTCTGTCCATCTAACTTCTGAACACCTCCATCAATACAGACTCCACTACGTGTCTGGGGAGTTGTTCACTGTAAAAAATTTCTTTCTCCTGTCAAGATAAATGTTCTCCTGATGCAACCTGTATCCACTTCCCTTTTTCTTGTCCATATGTCTCCTTGTGAAGGGAGAGCCTCCTTCCTCTTTGTAGCTACCCTTTAAGTACTGGAACACTGTGATGGGGTTCCCCTTGAGCCTCCTCTTCTCCAGGGAGAAAAGACCTAAGGTCTTCAGTCTTTCCCCACAGGACAGTTTCTCCTGCCCTCTGATCATCTTTGTGGCCCTTCTTTGGAGCTCCCTGAGTCTGCCCATGTCTTTCTTGAATTGTGGGAATCAAAATTGGACACAGTTCTCCAGGTGCAGCCTAGAGATGCAAAACAAGAAATCGCCAAAAGCGGGACAATTATTTTCTTCTTCGGCTGGGATATAAATATTTTGAGATACAAAACAGGTTTGAATAACATAAGAATCTCTGAAACACACAGGAAAAGTTCCACTTCATGAAAGGTAAATCTCTGTATCTGAGTCAGTCCATGAAGATTAAGTTAACACAGCTAATGATGAATAAAGTCTGTTTCACCTATCATAAAATAGGTGACTCAGATGAATTGAAATCATTTCTCCACCAACCACAAAAACAGGACTAGAGCAATGATTTCAGCTTACGTACATCAGCATGGGATATGTCAAAGGTAGGCGAGATGAATGCCACCCACAGTTTTCCAGTCAAGGGATACAACAATAGCGGAACAACCATAAAAGATGAAAAGCATTTGAAAGCAGAAAGTGAAACATTTAACTGAAGAGATCCATGTGAATGGCACTTTTAAAATAATAATTATTTCCTCTGCATTCTTGCATTACACATAGGGAAAAAAAAAAATCTGAAGAAGAGATTAGACATAACAATTTGTATGGGTCTTTGTAAATTTTTTTTTTTTGTGCCTGATAGGAACATGAATAACTTAATTCCACAAAGAAACTGAGGTAAATATACTAGATAGACAAAACTATTATTATTTCATTATATAACAGCAACATGTTCAACCCTACACAAAACATCCAAGTATCCGGCCTAAGACTTATTTCAATGTTCTGAGTCAAAGAACACAAGATACTTATGCTCTAAAACATACCCAGAACAGCAGACTAAAGTCAGGCTTCATCATACTTCATGTTTAATTGTTTCACTTATAAATTTGTTAAATTTATTTGCACTGTTCTCTTGGGGTTGGGTCTGTGTTTAAAGGCAGCTCTAGGATTTTAACAGCTCTCTATCTGTCTCAGAGGTGCTTGCTTAATTTTTGCTTTCATAGGCATTTTACACAACAAGCATGCTTGTGTAGGAAATTTCTCAGCTACTGAATTCTTCTGCAATATATTGCAAAGGAGGTAAACAGAAATCTTGAATCCTGCTTTCAAAGAAATTAAAGACCTTAAAGATTTCAGGAAACCTTAAAATAAAGTAATTGCAAGTACTTGAAAACATGCAACACGCAACAGCCAACACTTCTCAAGATACTTCCTTTAGCTGTCAAAAAAAGATGTTTTACAAGTCTCATGATGCTAATCTCTAACACACTTTTTCTCTCCTGGGAATAAAAATGTAACACCACGTAAAAATGGACATGTACCTATCTCTCTCTCTCTTACAGCTTGTTCTTGATACATTCCTGATATCAACACAAGTCTTACAAAATAACCTCCATATGGGAATTGCAGTCCCATGGAAGAAAGTTGCTAAACCTCAGAATTTCAGTCTCCCTTACAAATTGCAAATCAGCATTATCCAAAACTACCACAAAACTTCATACAACAGTGTGAGTCAGACAGATGTCAGCTGAGTTACATAAAATATCAACCTATACAAAGGCACCCTCTGTGAAGACAGAGGTTATTAGAAACATTCAGCTTAAATACACACCCACTTTGTGTGCTTGCTTTCCTTACAATATCTTTAATTATAAGGATATAGTAGATACATTATCATAAATGAACAAATCTGTATCCGTAGCATGTTACTAAGCAACTGTGACCAAGACCCTGTATAAATCAGATTAAAATTCCAAGGTAACGGTACTCAAATACAACCTCACATTTAATAGCCAAAGAGAGCTGAACAAGTTAATTCTAAAACAAAAAGGTCTGTTTAGTTTTATGGTTGTTGAAACAGTTTAGATATATAGAAAATGTAAATCTGTGTCAGTTGATGGCATCTCCACCCTACACTGAACCATGCAAAGATCTAACAACCCCGATATATTTTTCAGATTAAATAATTAGAAATTTCTTCCAATGAGTTTTGTCATTCATTATCTGCATTTCATTCTTCCACTGAATGCTATCCAAACTATACAAAAATGAACAGTATTTTAAAATCTGAATTATTAGTTATTAAACAAGAAAAAATATCACACACACAGCCCATATGAAAGAATAATACTGCAATAGGCTTTTTGTTTGTTTGTTTTTCTGCTGCACTTAAAATATGAAAAAGCTGGTTTACAGTTGTAAATACACTTAAGTATAAGGATCTTTCTAATAACTGCCTGCACTTGGTATGCATGTCCCCCCCATTCCAGCACTCAGACACTCAGTGGGCTTATCAAGTAACATGAGGAAACTCCAGTTCATACAGCATAGACCAGAATACCCTCTAAGAGAGTTTTCATAAGCACATGGAACCTGTGCCACTGTCAGTGCTGCCCTCCCAGAGCTTCAAAGTTCAAGCTACATGACCTCATCCTGAATGTGACCAAGTGTTTTAAAAGGTAACCCAAATTTAAGGGAGGAAGACTGTGACTTTACTACTTCTGGCTCATAAGACGTCTCTAGAACAAGAGCAGAAACCATTTGCAGTGGAGATAGAACCTTCCAGGGCAAAATCTGTTCCAAGTTCTAGGAGCCACCACAAGCCCTTTCTGCTTCAAGCACACTTTCCACTTCTTCAACATTGTCTCCCTTTACACATATACCCATCTTCACAGAGTCTTGTTTTCTTTAAACCTCCAAGAAAAAAAAACACACTGCATATACACACCACCTGCTGGGGAGAAGATGAGAGAACAAACATGTGACAGACATTAATCACGATGCTTAATGCACTCCTGGCAGGCTCTCAGCTACCACAGCAAAGAGAATCATTTAACAACCTGTGTGGATGGAGCAGAAGGGGAAACTTGCCAGCTTTATTCACTATTGGTTTTTATGTTCTTCTGACTGTTTTAAACACTTAAAGAACATATAATCTGTGCAGAGCCCCTTCCATTCTGAATCCTCCTGCAGTGGCAATTTGGTCTATATGGAATGTCACATTTTTGTATCTCCCCATTCCTTTCCCACGGAGTGTACTTTAATATACCACTGCTTTGTGCCAGAGGTACAGCACAATAAATACTTCTCTCCCCACTGCTTTACATATTTCTTGTCTTACAGAAATAGTTACAAGTCATAATATTTTATGTCAGTCAAAATAAAAATTAATGACATTCTCAGCTATCCTTAATGTGTACATCTTCTTGTAAAGCCAATAAAATCTGCTCTGCTTACAGCAAGAATAAAATCAAACTGTAACAAGATACTCCACTGAGAACATATCTCTCCTGCTGGGAAAAGGGTGACAAATTGAACACTCAAGAAAATACAAAAGGCTGTATTTCATAATTCCTTCCATTGAGAGAACAGAATATAAAGTATGTACTGTCCTACTTCAATTATTTTTTTCAATTACTTTTTAGAAACACCATTTACTACTACACCATCTACCACTACACCATCTACTGGTTTTGTGTCTTGTAGAAGCTTAGGAGATGCTAGCAACAGTTCTAAGTTGACTATTTGCAATCACATCTAAAAAGCACCTTTAACTTTTCATAGATCCTCTTCAAAACAGTGTCTGAATAAAAAACAGCACTATACTACATTCACAAGGTATTTTTGAGTATTGAATTCTGCCAACCTACCTTTAATACTCTACACTTACTGCAAGGTTGTTTCAAACAATTGTCCTCACTTTTACCAGTCAGTCCTCAAAACGATGTTCCAGGACACAAACTATTCCAGTTCCCCCATAAAAAACATGTACTATTTTATAATATTGGCCCACCAGGTTTATTATAACATCTCCTGGGCAAAAGGTATCCAACTATGACAATAATAGGCACTCCACGAGCAAATGAAATATTTGACTACAGTGCTCTTCAAGTGTTTCACTTTGAAAATGATGGTACAAATGACATTCTGACTTGGCAGGATCTTTTACATCTCTGCATTCATTGCATCCCTATTTTAAGGTCTGATTTTTTAATGGAACAGCAAGTATTTCTTGCTTTTGATCCATCTATACTGCAAGGCTAACACAGCTGAGACTGATTCTTATGCATCAACAGAATTGCTTATGAAGGCATACTTAGTAGAGCCTTCATGAAGATTGTGTCATAAGGAAAATCTTTCCAGCTCAGATGCATATTTCTAACATCATTGGTTTCATATTCAGCATCTTCCACAAACTACAGGTTTGATAAAGCCTCCCCTATGATAAAATAATCCCATCACTTCTTTGGGGAAATTGATAGTTACTTGACTGTTAGTACAGCTCTGAATGCTGATGTTTCACCAGCTCTTGCCTATCTAATTCTTAATTTAATATGACCAAAACAAATTACTTTATAGTATAATTGCTTTATAGCAGATATGACAATGGTGCCAGGAAGACTACCAATGCTATTTATTTCTTTAAAGAAAGTGCAATTACTTATTTACCCTTCTTTTGTCTTAGGAAAAGAACTTTTGAAAATTAATATAAGCATTATCACAAGTTACACTGAGAGAGAAAAAAAAAAGTCTTGAATAGGTTTTACTATTAAATTGTCGTACTTATTTGCCTAAAATAAAAATTGCAAGCAACACCAGCACTGAAATGATATAGTTCTTTCCAGAATAAATATCTTTCAAATATTATATTTTACAGTTCAGTATACTTTTTCACTGTAATAAGATGGGAAAACAATACCATTAATATATTTTTGTTTAGCACTTATAGGTGCATTTTTACAAGTCCATAATTAAAAAAAAAAAAAAAGAAGGGTTCATACAAAAGTAGGTTTGCATACAGCTGTGTTGAAATGTAGAGGAATCCCTTCTATCTTTAATTTGCTTATAGTTACTAAACAGCTATGTTACAAAGGAAAACATACAAAACCATAACAGGTCATTTTACTGCTAAAAACAACAAAGTGCCAAGGAGTCAAATTTAAAAGTTCCCTTACTTTAACAGTCTAGACTAAAAATATCAAGGTACTAGTCAGAGCAGTATCTCTATTCCAGCAATATATCAATCATGCATGTGCTTACAGAAAACATCAAATTCCAAATGTTGTTTGGTTTATAAGACTAAGTTTTACTCTGTAGCTTAACTGCAAGACCAAAGACTTCAGCAGATACACTATCTCATTTAGACCTTGAGCCAAGACCGTCCAGAACAATCATACAGGAACACAACGCACACAAGGTAAGGAATCAAATTCAAAATAAGTCAGATCTATGTGTTTGGGAGAAAATCATATTGGAATGTATTGAAATACTGTCTTTGCAAGCATTTTAAACAGCCTTAGAATCGTTTGGAGTTTACTATGCTCAAGCTCATGACTCAACTTTCCAGGATAATATTCAACATATTTGTTGTTGATAGTCTTTCCAAGACACTGTTTGACATTTTAAATTAATTGGGAACGGACAAGAAATGTCAATTGAAGCCTATATAAGAAAGAAAAAACACCACTGCTAATAAAGCCCTAATAAAAGAACATATGTCTAATAAGAAGAAAATAAAAACTGGAGACTACAATATCTATAAAGTACATTTGTTAAAGTGCTCCACAAGGCCATCACTACTACACACTTCCTTTAAACTTCCTCCCACACCTCAGAGAGCAGATTCACTTCTCACATCCAAGTTGTACAAATACACAAAGCATTCTTAACTTTATATGTGAGTGGGGAAAACAGTTCTTTGTTGAGAAGACTTGTGATTTGGATTTCTTTTTTCTTTAATATACAAAACTTCCTTCAAAAAAATTCTCTTAAAACGGCTGTATTTGCAAGACAGAGTAAACAGCCCCAGATATATTACAAT
Source organism: Psilopsiagon aurifrons (assembly GCA_025447955.1). NCBI lineage: Eukaryota > Metazoa > Chordata > Aves > Psittaciformes > Psittacidae > Psilopsiagon > Psilopsiagon aurifrons. The sequence goes on from JAOEHY010012917.1 coordinate 10,679, forward strand.
CCCATGCTCATAAAAATAATATATTTCATCTGCTTTCATATTCATAGGCTCTTGTTTGTAAATATTGTCATCATAATGCTAAATGTAATATAAAACTACAATAAAAGTTAACATGTTTAATCAATACATATAACATTTGAGTGCTTTGGTAAAATACACCTCCTGCCCATGGCAGGAGGGCTGGAACTAGATGATCGTAAGGTCCTTTCCAACCCTAACTATGATTCTATGAAATAAGTCCAATTGACAATGCTAAATATTTTGTCCCTTAACCTAAGCATTCTGCCACTATAAAACCAACAGATTTTTACAGGAAAAAAAAAGAAAAAAAGAAGTCAAAACTGGGAGACATGCAAAAAAGTCTCCTGGTAAGAAATCATTCCACTGGAAAAAAATAATAGCACAGGTACTGCAGGGGGGCTGGACTAGATGACCTTTGAACGTCCCTTCCAACCCAACTTTCTGTGATTCTATGAGAACTGTTATTAAAAACTAATTATCTATAGTTAATCTACTATAAATATCAGCTTCAAATTTCCATTATAAGACTGTTACTAAATGTCCAGTTCAATTTTTTTGGTATAAAACATACAGTTACTATTAACTGCATGTACTAACATCAGTTATCCTAGTTGTGAAGTAGTGTCTTATTGTAGCATCTTATTGAAGATTCACATCAAAAATAGACCCTGAAACATTTACACCAGACCCAAGTTGTATACGAACAGTGCAAATAGAAAATGCAAGGGAGACACACCTGCCTCTCACATCATGGGCAGTGGTCACAGCACATCAGATGCTGAATTACTGTCACATCAGAAGCATGCAATAGGGATAAGAAACAGGCTGGAAAGATCTGACACAAAACAGCCTCGTCGCTTTGCCGATACACAAAGCAAAAAGTAAGGAGAAAGCAAAGGGGCCTGTTTGCTCACAAAACTAGGTCTGCCAGAGCCACCGTCTCCAGCACAGCAGAAGTGACAGGATGGAGAAACCTATGACTTTCTTTAATGACTGTGTTTAATCTTCCTTTTGGTCTTCAGATCAAAATTAGCCAAAAGCTTACAGCATATCCCCACTCATCACTCACCATGACAAGACCCCATTTCTCAAAGACTCACAAGCACAACCATTTCAGAAATTTGGTATTCCTAAATTGAAAAGCTCAACAAACGTTTTTATAAATTGTTTCCTTTTTCCGTCTATTTTTTTCTTTCACTGCATGCAGGTACAGTCTTTTTTTTTCCCCTTGTACAAGTACACATCATCACTGCTAAGTTTCCCATAACACTTATCTCAGCCTCATTTACTAGAGGTGTCAATTTCTTTCACATATTTCAGAAAACACTGTTTTTCAAAATACATCTTCCAATATGTTTTCCTCCAGCCTTGTTTTCCTTTTCCCCATTCCTCTCAACAATTTTTTGGTAATGACACAGTGTTTCAACAAGTTATGCTAATAACTTGTAACAAACTTCATCTCTGTTTTCTTATTTTTTCAAAATAAAACTCTCAGACTTTCCCATGTTATAGAAAAAATTGTACCATATATGCCTACATGATGGGCCATTCAGCAACTATTTTTTGAATAAAGCATCTTCTTGTAGGCATTCCTTTATTCACACCCAATCAATATTACTTGTTTACTACCCATCCAATACTAACATCAACAAAGACAGTAACATCACTGTATTAAACACAAACAGTAGCTCAAATAAACCTAAGTTTGAGTTATATAGGAATAACTGCCTTTCTACAATTCTCAGGCAGGTTCTTTAAAACATGGACTGCAACCTCCCTCACAGCAACATATCAAGCATGTTGCCAGTTCTAACAGTGGTAATCATCTCCTGGTCAACCACCTACTGAGCAATTCTGCTGCTAAAAATCCCCATATTGGCCCCTTTTGTTTTTGTGTGATCTGGCAAATCCAACCACAAATTTCTTCCTTCTTGCATTCGCAGATGCACACAACCAATGCTGTGTAACATGTGAACACCCTACTGTGCTGAACGTATGCCACCTGCACTGCTCAGCAGAAACAGTCCATGGTTTTTTATTTAGGCGATTTATTTCCTCTTACCACTTTTCCTTGCACAAACTTAGCCACTTGCATTTTAATTAAGTCTGAAATCAGCATCTTTTTTCCCCTGAGTATTTCTATTTATACTTTTCTGATGTCAGAAGGAATTGCATTACAAGTATTGAATTCTTCCAGAGTAAAACTGGGACAAAAGAATGCAAAAACAGTGATTACCATCTAGGTTGCCAAGTAAAAAAAAATAATAATTATTAATCTGAGGTAAAACTAAATTAAAATGCAGTACAAAATTATTTTTTTAAATATGCGAGACTGGCATTACATCAATACACCTGTGTGAAAAATGCTGCCATTTAGACTAACTCTAAACATTTGCTCTCCTGAGGAAAGTGGGAAGACATTAGTATGAATTTTTGAAACTGTGTAGCAAGGAGGAAACTTAGAGTTTCCATACAGTTCTACATTTTAAGAAATCCAGTTTAAAGAGTAACTATACATTTCCCAGAAAGGCCTTTGCAATATATAGTGAAATGATTACTGGCCAAACTACAAATAGTTTTTCGTCTTTAAAACTAAGCTCCTTCAGTCTTCTCCCGCGTGTTAACATTGATTGCACATTTTTGTGCCTTCCTCATATTAAGATGTTATGGATCAGCTACCATCACACAATTCCACCCCAGTCAAGAACAGGAAGATTTAGAGGGAATCCAGAGAGACAGGTGGAAGAGGAAATATGAGAGACTAAAAATTCTGCACTGCTCATTATCCAGAATTTTCCTCCTAGTACAAATAAAAGTTATACAGGCAACACAAATAGAAAGCAAAGAAAAACAGCTTGGCCAACTCTGATGCAACATCAGCTCCAACATCAGAAGATGGAGAGAGGCACAGAGAGAAGAAATAGGCTGACCTGTGAATCAAGCAGATTTAACTATGGAGTTTTGGGTGTTGCTGGTTTTGGTTTTGGGCTGGTTTTTCGGGTTTTTTTCTCCAAAAAAGATGCTGTGTATGATGACCTAACTTGGGGCAGCATGAACTGATTGGCATCATTTATATTCAGGCAGACTAGTTATTGAACAAGTATTGCACCCACCTCTTCCTGGAACAAACTTTCCCCTTGTGAGTCCTGCCTACCATATCCTTTTCAAGGAACTTCAACTAAATTATGCCCTCAGTGTAACTTCTACAACCTCACAATTTAGCAAGGGTTCTGTAAGTACCCCAAAATATTCAAAATTATGAAAATAATATTAACTGGCCACTAGCCAAGACTGTACATTGTCTGGATAAGCTTCTATTGATAGTATATGCAAACATCAAAACATGCTTCTTGACGCTGAGCTGACTGATGTGTTGTGATTCTCTTGACATCGGCGACTTTGAAAATTCAAAGTGACATGAAATATTGGAACATACACTTTTTCTTAAAGCTTCATGAAGTATATCAAGTGTATCAGGACAGCAGTTTACTTGTGACCACCAACATTACTAGAGCTACGCAGAAGTTAAAATTCAGCCAAATGAAAATACCTTCCTTTTTGTTTTAAAGTTCTTCAGCAACTATGATGGGAAATTCTATGGCTTAGAACATTTAAAACCCCAAACAGTTGGATTACAAAGCTGTTAACAAAACATACCATCAAGATTTCACAGTCTTGCTACAACTGGTTATTACCTCTTCCAAAGCTCAAGCTATGCAATGCAAATAAGTAAATGACTTGGAATCAAAAAATTTCATCTATTGTTCTTGTTCTGTTGCCTATTTTAGTAAATAAAATGAAACAAGCTTCATCAGTCTTTAGGAATGATTGCAGAAGGTAACAGCTATCAAGAAAAAAATCAAGATTAGGTTAAGCATCAACAGTGGCTAAGATACTAGTAAGCAAAGAAAATCCCACTTACTGAAATTGTGTCTCAGTAACTATAGTTCCCTAAGAAATGATGTTCAGTATATTCTATGACTACAGGAAGGCTGAGGAAATGAATATGCTGAGGAAATACACATGCTCTTCCTTGGAAAAATTATCTGCAGCCTACAATGACCAATGATTCTATCAAATTAAAAATACGCATTTACTTGAGCCAGGACATAAACTGGCAACAGATCAGGATTCCACACAGCAAGGATTTCTACAAGCACTTGCAAATAGCTTTGAATGTCATCTTTAGTGCAGTCTTGCATAAAAAAAAAAATTTATAATATTTATTTTTATATTTTATATTTCTTTTCCCCGGCAACATCCCACATAACATTAAATTGTAATTATCCCTTTGGAGCAATTACATCAATAGGCAGAATATCAAAACACGTGAATTCCAGACACAGACCCTATGCTCTCATCAGGTACTAGACACAACAGTGTGACCAAATGCAGTCTGAGAATTCACCTGGTCTAAGAAAGACAAAGGAAACAACTCATCTTCCCCACAGCAGTTTTCCTACTCCACCTGCACCAGCAGGGAAGCAAGCTGGCTGCAGCCAAGCTGCAGCAGTCCATGGTGCTCTCCACTGCTTGCAGCAGTGCAAATCAAGGGACCTGTTGTTGCTCAGAGAATCCTCTCCCTGCTCACTCACCAGCACATGCATCTAAGGTGTCATATGCAGGTCTCAAAGCATGGAATCAAACATGGAATCAGGACGCAGCCAACGCAGGAACATGTTGAACTCGAACCTGAGAGATGTTTCTGCATCCCATTACTCAGGTGTAGTCACTGTAATCAAAAACACAGCCCAACTCTTCCCGATATCCGAGTGTCAGTGATGCTTATTCTTTAGTAATTCCTTTGCAACTAAACATCATCCGCCTCATGCACAGTATTCAGCAACTCTGACAAAGTGTTCCCATGTGCCTTCTTCAAAGAGTTTAAAGGTATGCATCTAACACCTTTCAGAGACTCAAATATATTTAGCTTTAGAAGCTACTTCAATTGTTCTAGCAAGCAGGCTTGGCTTCTTGTCCTACTTTCTTTTTCATTACTGGAATTAAAAGTCAACTAACCAAGTAAGATAAAACAGCAGCAAGCAGTGAGCATGTATGTTTCCTCTACCTGTAGCTGTCCCTCACATCTAAGCAGTTTGCATAAATATCCATACTGATTATGCTCTTTCACAATTTCATTTTCTTTCTCATGCAGAACTTGACACTTGATCTAGCACTCCATGAATAGGTAGAGAAGATAAAGAACTTCACTCATTCATCACCGCTCACTACAGAAGGGAAGGCTGCATCAGACCACAGAGGTACATACTGCTCCCAATATCCTTCCAGGCCTTTAGCTAGCAACCTGGGTGATAAAATGAAGATTACACTTATTAAATTGGCAATGTGCTTACAGGCTGTCTGGTGGGAGGGTTGATAGGAGGAGGCTCTAAGCACATTAGAGAACAAAATTAGAATATAAAATGAACTTGACAAATTGGAGAAACAGCCTGGGGAAAAATGGAGATTTAGTTCAATGAGAACAAGTGGAAGATTCTGTGCTTAGCCAAGAACAATTAACTGTTCAGATAATGGATAATAACAACTGCTGAGGTTGCAGTTGTGCATAGAAAGATAGAATTGTAGCCCACAACAATCTAAATATGACTTAACAGTAGTTTGGGTTTTGCAATGAAAACAAAAAAAAGAATTGCAAAGACGGTACTGGGACTTAGGAGAAGAATTATTTATGAGTTGCACAGGCACACTTGCTGCTCTGCCAGCTCTGGTAATGCTCCACTGGGCACTGCAATTCAAAGAATACACGTATATATACACACACAGGCCCTTTGGAGATAATTGAAGGTAGAGAAACAAGAATTATCAAAAAATATGATCTACAGAGAAAGAGTTAGAGCTGCTTTGTTTAAAGAAAAGATTGCTGATGGAGACATAACTGTTATCAAATACTGGAATTCATACTTACGGGATGCTGAACAAGAAATAATGAACTTAAATGACAGGTGTATTACGCTCTGACTGAAGACCCTTGCCAGCTGTTTTTCTAGTGGTTCCATTATTCACATTACTCATTTTACACTACACCCTAAGAGGAAAGTCTTCAGTACACAAAGTTAATAAAAGTAATAAAGCGCAAATCCTTCCCTTCTAGGCAGGTTTGCATAAGAGCTTCTGGATTGTTTCTTTTATAAGAATGACCCTTTCAGATTGACTTGTATAACAGCTTATGTTTGATCAAATCTAATGATCAGAAACATCTGAAAAGCCCTAAAACAAGGAGGAAACACAAACACATGATTACTCTTGCTGCTCCTTACCTTCTCCTTTTCTTTCTTCCTACTATATTGAAACTGACAAATAATCACTTGTTGAAATCAATACTGAAAAATAAGATGATGCTAGCTATTTTTAGGAAGACTAGTATCATCACACTCCAAGTCACCTTCTAAAAGTTTTCTGCCTGGTAGAAAGAAAACTCACTCATGTTTCACAGCTAAGACCAAACTCCTATATACAGTAGCCTGGAGAAGAGAAGGCTGTGTGGAGACCGCATAGCAGCCTTCCAATATCTGAAGGGGGCCCATAGGGATGCTGGGGAGGGACTCTTCATTAGGGACTGTAGTGAGA
>JAOEHY010012919.1:0-23908 GCA_025447955.1 Psilopsiagon aurifrons
CAGACCAAACATCACTAAGCCATAACTAAAAACATTGGTGTTATCAGCACTGTTCTCAGGCCACAAGTCAAAAACAGCGCTGCACCAGCAACCAAGAAAGGGAAAAATGACTGCTACTGCTGAACCCATGGCAGGTAGATTTGCAGACATTTTGCCAGTTCAAATAACTTCAAGTAAAAATATTCCTTCAAGAAAATGTAAAATTCTAGACAATGTTGTTTTTTTAGTGTTTGTTTGGTTGGTTTGTAGGGGTTTTTTTAATATATATTTTTCAAACTCTCACTTCATAACAGAAGGAAAACAAAAGTCTCCATGGCATAGAGTTCAAAACTTATTGACTATATATTCTGGTGAGATTTCAACAGTGCCTGATGGTTTGTGGTTGCAGGTTCTTCTAGTTTGTTAATTATTCTTTATGTTCTTGGAATAGGTACATGCATAAGGAAGAATTCACCTTAAGCTCTCTCTGCTTCCTCAGTTTTTAATATATTATTGCTCTCATCTGGTTAGAAACACAAAGCAAGGTCATATGGCTCTACTTTCAAGAATATAAAATGTAGATTTGTGGTTGGTAATCTCATTTGTCACTAGGACTGCCTTCATAATTACTCACCCGTCAGCCTTGTAAAGTAAAAAACATGTGTACTGTGGTAATGCCAACCTCTTTGTATTCATCCAGTGTCCCAGATCATTCCAGCCCTATGACAGCGACTGAAATATATGACAAGTTCAGTCAACCAACAATGGCAATGAACGCTCTGGTTAAGGACATGCAGAGAAAGCATTACATCAAGAGTTCTACTGTTCAATATATACATATTTTACAGTGGCAACAGCTGCAGTGTCAGACATTAGTAAAGAGGAAGAAAAATGCATCCAAAGGAGAAACATATGCTGTACATTTCATGCATGGATCTTCTTTTGCCATCACACCTCTGAGCTCTAATAGCTTGCAAGAGGCCTTGAAAGGGCAAGGAATTCCTTTGAACTGAGCTAAATAAAGAAATCATCTGTTAAACCCAGATGGCTATTCTTTTAACTAAAAGAAGGTGAAGACGAAGACACCTATTTTCTGTTTTATTTGAAAGGCCTAATATCAAAATCATGAAGTGCAACTAAGAAGAAAACTTGTCTTCCGTGTATTTTTAAACCTTTTCATTTCTTGCGGGAATAATGAGACTGCTGAACCTATTTTTCTGCCTAAGACCTTCATCCATGTATTTTATCACATGCTTACTGCATTTTGCAGTCCCTCTCAAATGCAAGTAGTTTCATTACATGATTAACTGGTTTTACACAGGAAACAAACATAATGTTGCCATCTAAAAGCAATGCATCAAGAAGCAAAGACAAAAGGCAGCAGGACTTTCAATTATATAGAGAAAAAGCAAATATATTGATCAATAAGCTATATGCATGTTGGAAGTCCTGAGTCAGCCATGACAGACAGTGTTCAAGAGACTGGTTTCCCTAGCTTCTAGGGTCAAGGTTTGTCACAGAGATGGCACCTGCTGCTCTTCTTCAGTAAAGGATGGCTCCATATTCTATTTGATTTGCAGCAGCAATATTTACAAGAGAGGGTTGTCACATGGAAGAATTTCAAGAAGTCTACTTGAACTTCTCCACAACTCGGGGAAGTACGCTGGTGCAGTGCATAGGCTCTGAATGGAAAAAAAGAATGACAAACACTCACATTTCAACAGTGTGTACAGCTGAGGCACTGGAAATTCATATGAATGTGGACACTCAGGGGAAACTGATTTTCTGTAATGACTTTATGTAGAAGTTAATTGTGTTTGTGTAGGGGATTGAAGGCAGAGGAATAACACAGGAAAGGTAAGAAACATTATTTCCCAGTGGCTGGTGAGCACGTCACCGTGCTGGTGCTGACAACGAACACAGTTTGTAAGTGCTGCACGTCATAAGCAAAAACATCCCAGATTCAAACACAAATACATTAGTGTTCTCTACTTCACAACACTTTTCCATGAAAGAATAAATCTGGTTACCTACAATGCACTTTTCTGTTCCTGCAAGTTTCAGCTGAGGTAGTCTGCTTTTCACAAGTCCCTAGCTCTGTATTCCAAGGCTTGAGTGCGTAGTCTATCTATATCAGTATTTCAGGTTCTGCTAAATGTATGTAATCTTGTTGAGTGCATCTAGTAATGAAAGACACTTACTAGTGCAGTTTTGATTTGTATGGTGTCCTCAAGCAGCTTTGACCGACATCTTATCAGACACCAGCCATGCCCTTTAAGCTTTCCTCATGATTTTCAGTAGGTCTACTGTGGCATATCATGACACAGACTCAAGTTGATGAGGAGACTCAAATCCGACTTTAATACAACCAAGCCCTTTTTATCCCACTGTTTGGTACTTTCCCAACCTGCACAAACATGCCACATTCAATCCCATTGGGCTCTGTGAAAACCTCCAGGCAAATAGTCCAATCACAATGCTGCAGACCCTCTCGAAACCCCCAAATTGTCAACTGAGACTCCTGCCACAGCTACATCCTGGCTCATCCCCCCAAGGACTGATTTTCAACCTTCACTGTCCTTCAACCCCCCAACTCATCGCCCCAGGGCTTGTCAAGCCCCAAGGCCTCAGAGCTCATTCCCAAACTGTTTTTCATGCAAATATTATCGTCTTCACTTCCCCCAGTCTACTCTCCCTAATAACCACCTTCAGCTGCTTCTTGGTAAAAACACTGAGAACAGACAGAATTAAACTCTGAAGGCATCTTCAGTATGGAATATTTTTCTCTGTGCTAAGCAAAACTACATATAGATCAGACATGCATTATTTTGAACAGACACAGTGGAGGTTTTCATTTACATTCATGTTGCATACCTGTGTATTGCAGATATCAGTTTAATTAACAGAGAGACTTCTAAGTTAGCAGCTCTCTATTACACAATATCAGTAATCCGTGCTGTATTTATTCTGCAGTATTTTGTAGAATCCATTCTAAAATCAGAAATAAAAAAGGCAATTCCTAAAATTTAACTTTTCATAGCTAAGTTTCCTATAAGAAGACCAAAGTATTGAGAGCATCAAAAATCTCTTAAACACAGAGGAAGCAAGCATAAAAAAAGTCTGTGTTTCAAGGTAATAACTTAAAATAATGCTTATACTGGTTTAGTAAAGTGGTAATCACTACTAGCTTCTAGTGAGCAATATCTTTCAAAATATGTATGTAGTTATCATAGGTTACTTCCCACTTATGGGTGGCATTTTTGATAATTTGAAAAAAGACAATGTCATTCACTATGCATAATATACTTTGCATTCAAATTAAGACAAGCCAATGTTTAATTACTAGGTGCACAAATAAAGTGTATGTTTCTTTTCTTTTAGAATAGTTTTGGCTAAGATTATAAATATAGATGGTAAGGAAAGGAGTGTTCATTTTGAGTCAGTCAAGTCATTACCTGTGATAAACATGCAAGTGCTAATAGTTTTTTTATATAAAATACAATTGTTTTGAAAAAGGGAGATGGAAGATGATTTAAGCCTAATGAAGGGATTGCAGAAAGGTTGAGTTTCTTTAGGATACTTTAAAAAACAGTCTTTATATCCTCCACATTCCTCTCCTGCCAGCTCTTTCCTAGAACCCTGGTAAAGGCTGATGTCACTTCTGGGCTAGCTAGTGTCATGATACAGCTCTTTCAGGCTGATCTCCAACTCTCACTACTCCATTTCCCCTACCAATTCTTTCGTATTTGCTAATGGAAAATATTGATATTTACTTTCAAGTGGAAGCTGGAAAAGTTGACAAGTCCCTTCTCAAAGACTTTCTCTGGAGAAACAATGCCAACAGCATAGAGCTCCTCTCTTACAAAAAAGAAAAAAAACTATAAGTAAGTGGGCAGTGCTGGATCAAGTGCACTGTCTCTTTTTAAATGTGCTTACCCAGCAAGAAATGAGGAAATAGCTTAACACTATATTTGTCTGAATCTGCATTACTTAACTATCAGCAAACTACCAAGCAAGGTCATGACCACAACCCCATAATTCACCTCTGAACAATCAGAATTGACTTCTCACATGTTATTATGTCCAGCAAATATATTTGTCTGACCTATGCCTTTGATGCCTGCAACTGAGCTTCACATACTGTATCTCTTTTAGCAGGCGTCTGGTAACTGACAGAGGGGAAATTGGTTGGAGCAGTGAACAAGAAAATAAGCAGCTAAATAAACCTCTTCGCTTCTGTTAACAGATATAAATTATGTCATTACAAAATGTCCCCCACTGAACATTTCTCCTCCAGAAGCTGAGACAAATGGAGAAAAAAAAACTATGAGTATTTTAAATCTTACTATCTTTCACTGATGACCTCTTCTATTTCTTCTTTTTTTGTTTTTTGGAAAAGACACCCAAAGAATCCTGACAGTATAAGCTGAGGGAGAGTTTAGTTTCTATAGGCTAAACTGTATCAATTTGGCGCTATAGTGGTGAAATGTTGGAAAAAGCTGCCCAGAGAGGTGGTAGATGTCCCAGACTTACCCTGGAAAATCTGGAAGGTCAGGCTGGGCAGAGCTCTGAGCAACCTGATCTTGTTAAAGATTTCCCTGCTTACTGAGGGGTTTGGGGCTACATGATCTTTAAAGGTCCCTTCCAACTCAAACTATTCTATATTATTCTATAATTGGCTTATATAGGCTAGTATAGTTTGACTGTGTGGTCAGATATAATATTCAGAAGTTTGCAACTTGCAAGCTGACTGTATAGCTGAGAGGGTTAGTCTCCCATATTTAAATGGAGCAATGACTTTCTTCTTTTTCGACTAAGCTAACTGGGATTTAAAAAATAATTTTCACTGTTTCCTCACACTGTTTGCCACTTGTTCAGCAGAGGCTGTTCCAGTTAGGTAGGCTGGAAACAAGATTTGTCAGGATCTTAAATCATCAATGTCAATACAGTGACAGTAGTTTTTGTGTTGCATAGATTATTCGCTTAACAAGGTGCATAAAAAACATAGGGAATTCTGCTTTTGGACTAGTGCAAAAATTACTTCAAATGAGCAGCTGAAGTGTTGGAGACTTCATTGAATTTCAGGTCCATAAGAGTCAGTTGTTTTTCCTCTAATTTCCATGAGGTCAGCATGTCTGCTACTGAACAGGCTCTTTTGAAATGGGCTTGGGATTTGTTTTATTTTACTTCTAATCAGCATTTCAGGATAGTTTTACAGAATTAACTAATCTTTGCTCATGTTGTTTGTCCTTTGAAGCCACAGGGGTCTGTTTCTTAGGGATTCACTCATCTCAGACTCCTGTGGCTTCACAGGAGTTAAATGCTTCATGCAAATCCCTGAATGCACCTAAAGGAAAATAAACACTCCCCATAGCCTCTGACTATATTTGACTCAATCTCATTATCCGACTTGTTTACACTGTTTCAAATTAAACACTTATTAAACCAAAGGCTCATATATCCAAAACAATTTTAATGCATTTTCTACTGTTCACTACATTTTAGCTACTCAACAGATGTTCTTCTCTTGAAAATATACCATCACAGTGCTTGGGTCTGATGACAATTAAGTGAGACCATCAATAGCTTTGTACCATTCCTCATATCATATATTACTTTCAAGTACTCATGTTACTTTTTTCTTCAGAATATTCTCCAATTTTTAGAATCATAGAATAAAATCATAGAATAGTTGGGGCTGGAAAGGACCTTAAGATCATCTAGTTCCACCTTCCCTGCCATGGGCAGGGACACCACACACTAAGTCATGCCACCCAAGGCTCTGTCCAACCTGGCCTTGACCACTGCCAAGGATGGAGCATTCACAACTTCCCTGGGCAGCCCATTCCAGTGCCTCACCACCCACACACATTTTAAATATGTGTTTGGGCAGCTTTTTAACTTTCCTTCTTAAAATAGCTGTCCCCATGTTTGGTGATGGAAGGCTTCATCAGAATCCCCCCACTCCATCCCATGCTATATAGCTGGTGGAAAAGAGAGGGATGGACATCTGTGCCACTTCTGATCATATTCTGATCTCTGTAGCTTGTTAACATTTCTCCTGAAGTTTTTATTCATAGATATTTCACATCATAATGATTTTACATCATATTGTTAAATTTGTCCTTCAGATTCTGTGCAGTTTAGAGTTCCTAAAAAGCTCCTAGCTTTGTATGCATTTCCACATCCTATGACCAAATTGGCACGGATTCTCAGTTACCCTTTTGATAGCTATGTTGTTGCTTAAAGGAACCCAGAAAGGAATCTCAATAGGGAAATTTCATGTGTACAGAAAAATGACCACATTAAACCAAAAGTGGATAAATATTTTAATGTATTAGCCAATGTTATACTGGCTGGGTTTTCATTTTTCTTCATTTGTTTTCAACTGTCTAGTTTTGCAGCAACCTGACACCCAAGTAGCTTTCTGCTATCTCTCCTTTTGCAGGCGGTTTGGTGTTTCATTTCTCCTTTGTGAGTAATTACTGTTCTATTGAATCCTTAGTTAGAGGATTGATTTTTCACAAATCTATTAGCAAATGTTTTCTGGGTTTATTCATTTCTTACTGGAAGTTAAATGTGCACAGGGATAATTGCCAGTACAGTACTTGCTAAAAACTTACTCCATCTTCTGGAGTGAAAAGTCAATTGCTAATAAAGAACTGAAGTTCAGCTTTGAGTAACAGACTCTTGAAGGAGAATGCTTTTCACACACCCACATTTGCATACACATGCTCATCCAGGCCATTCTCCCTCCCATCAGTATCATCTGTCTACAGACATGGATGCTGTTTCTTTTCATTTAAGATTGCTCTTTTCTGAGGTGTTTTTAGTTAAGTTTTCTGTTGATTTTTTTAAGGCACTGAATCAAATAACTGTTAAAGTCCGAATTGCACTGACTGCAGTCAGTCCTTCCATTTCCCAGGTCTGTCTGGTGTCTCTTCTTCATACACTGATACCATTTATTATCTTTAGTACTCTTAACTTTGACAGACCAAGTCTTTCTACTGACATCTGTGCATTACCTTCAGGGGAGGTAATATATACTTCATTTGGAATAACTTTAGAATGAGACTTAAATACATCTTGTTTCAACTTTTTGAAAAAAATCTTAATTTCCTCCTTGCAATTCATTTAGTAGCAATGAAACCACTAATCTTGCCTAGTCCATGCCTCCTTCATTCTTCTTCAGGTCTTGATTTTCTCTTATTAATTAGGACACTGGTTCTTGCCCTTGCAGCTTGACCTTCCACACAGACACATCTCTCCTCTCCATACTTATGTTCTTCCCTCAACTTTCATCTGACCACAGACCCTGACACAAGTTCACTTCCCTCCTGGCTTAACTTCATATCTGAGAAGCTTTGATTCTGTGCTCATGTCCACTTTCTTTTTGTCCTCTGTAACCCTCCCAGTCTTCCAAGCCTGTGTCTGAATTAACCACAGTATCCAAAGGTATGAAATGTAAAACTTCTAAATCATTTCTAACAGTGAGAAAATCCAGGAAGTCCATGACAGAGGGACAGCCAAAATAAATAGACTCATTAGTACAAATTACTCAATCAGGTCAAAAAGTAACATCATATATGAATTTATTAGGTACCCTACCATTAAATCTCATGTCTTCTGAATAAACATTTTGTTTCAGGACACCATATTACTTGGAAAGATCATTCCTCCCTTTTTCAGGTGCCAATTGCTTATTTGATAACATTTGCAATTAACACTTTCTAAACACTTTCTGAAGTGGACTTTTCCCATTGGACAATTCATCAAAGGGCTGCACTTGAGTTTCAGATCTGTGCTTAAAATACACGGCAATAGTGGCAGTCTAGAAGTACCTGCCCATCTTAAATATGCTATTACTATACTTTCTTTCCCAGCCCTCTAAATTAGATGAGCAAGAAGTCCAAACCAGGGCGCAAATAAACTATAAAACTGCTCTTTTGCTCTATGGTGGACATCCAATTTTGCAGTATTCAGGTTTTGAAAAGTCTTAACCACCAAAAGTCCTGTAAATCCATCCTGAAAGTGGCCAAGTGCCTGCATCTGACATGGTCTCATTCAGCAGTAACAGCTGCCATTTCTTTGCAGCTTTGCATAGTATGTACTCATTTACACCAGTATTCACAAGGGTAACCCATTCCACTTGGTTTGCCCAAGTAAAGCCAGTCATACAGAATTTATAGGAGCAGAGAATCAAATTCAACTCTATTTGCTACCCCAAATGCCTTTGAATTTCTCTAGCTGATCTTCATTAAGACAAGCTTATGCAGTAACCCAATTGTATGTATAGAATTTTCTCAAAAATGCTTAGCAAAAATAGTTTAATACAACTATAGTGATAGAACATAAATCACAGCCTAGGTTGAAATTTACTTAGCAGGAAAACACTTAGTCCATTATCTTCAACCATTTAATGTGGAAAAGACTGCCTTAAAAAAAGCTTAATTAACAGCAAGCTTAAACTCCCTGAAAAGTGGTCTGGGCATCTACTAAACAATGCTAAGGTGGTCCGCAAACCAAATTTTGAAATGTGAAGATGATCAGCTCTCTTCCATATGCATAATCCCTTTTTCTTTTTTTTTTAACATTAAGAATTTTTCATTCAAGACAAGGAATTTCCTCACAAAACAAATGCATGAACACACCAGAATCTATAATATCAGCAAGCCAAAATACTTAGAAAAAGAAAATATAGGCTAAAGAGATCTTCATATTTGTTTGAGCTAAAAGAATTTAAAACTAACCACTTTCACCCAATTTTTCAAAGCAGTGGCTGGGATTTTTTACGAGCTTGCATTCTGGCAACAGCAAACTCAACTTCATTTACTTAAGTTGATCACTGGGGACTTTGCCCTATTTTTTTACTGTCCATTGAATAGGTTTCCTCAAGGACTGTTCAATTAAAATTATAGTTTTATGAACAAAGGGGAAGCATAACATTATTGTTACTGAATATAAGAATACAGTTGTGTAACGAGCCATTCTCAGTAATTGTTAACCTGTGTATATCTGTGCACTGAGGGAAAGCATATTAGTTAAAATTGCTTTTCGAATAAATGCCTTAAGGACCAGACATCAGCATAAGTTGGAGAGCCTGACATGAGTTACCAAAGTTCAGTTCTAGCAGATGTAGCTATTTCAAGAGGTACAGACTGGGGGCTTGTAAGTAAAAGCCTTTCCATTCCTTCCTTCTAAACAGCCATGTATTTCACAAAAGGTACGAAGTCTAAAGCAGGAGTTACCTGGAAAGCTCTGGCAGGATTATGATAAAAGAGTAATCAATTTGTTATGATCAGACTCCTGAAATCCCTTTTGTTTTCTTTCTTTCACAATGGCAAAAATGAACGAGAGATGTGAAAAAGCTCTGCTTCACAGCAATTACAGTGAATGGGACTGACAGCTTACCCCAGCACTGCCAAACACCCACTATTGTAAGACAGTTGTCAGCAGCTTCTAATGTTTGTGAAATTGTACTAAAATTTTCCATCTCTGTGGGCAGAAAATATCTCAAAATTATGAAGTATGAATGCAATCTGAAATCGAGAAAATTATCATAAATGTAGCCACATATAGAGATTGACTTTTATTGCACAGTCTTAGTTATTTTTGGGTTTTTTTGGGTGCTTAGTGCATTGATGTCACCTGGTGCTCATTGCATGGAGTTTGAAATCGTAAAGATTCCACTCTATATATCTGTACAAACTGATCTGGAAGAATTAAAGTCCATTTAACACTGGGTATCTGTATAGATTTATATTTGCAGAGAGTGAGTCCTCTTGCCCACGATGATGGCCGCTTAACAACTATTTTGAGCTCGTGTGTTGCATGAGATAGTGGTCACCTCAGTTCTCGAAGGTCTTGTAAAGGCAAGTTTTACCAGTTCTTCTGCCCCAAACTGAAATGCCTCTGCAAAAGACCAGATGCTATTTCCGAATTTCGCCTACCTGAATTTCTTCTGCCCACACCTTAACTTATGTTAAAAAAATCAGAGTCCAAAGGAAAAAAGAGTTTTGCCCAAGACCTCAAAAACCCTTGAGCTGTGTTCAGTCTTCCCTAGGCTGGACTTAGAAGGACACACTCAAGAGACGGCCATAAATACCTAGATGGAAAGGGCTGAAGAATATTATCTCAGGCTTCCTTTCACAACACAGTCTGCCCACAGTGGAAAATCCTGTCAGAGACAAGGCATAGGCGGGCTTTATCATGACACAGGAAGATCGAAATAGTTCACTCCATCACTGTGGCACTGAATATTCGTCAGGCCACATCCACTCAATTTTCCAGGAAAATGTCCCTCAGAAGGTCGCAGCTAGATTAAGAAAAGAATAAAGGCCAGAGCTGACCGCCTGCATTGTAGTACAAACCCCAGGACATCTCTGGGGATCTGCTGGCTCCTGATACCAACATTTTTCAGCTTGTGATGTGTTTCACATGCAGATGATGCTGTGCCTTAACATTAAAGCCAAAGTGCTGCAGCACTTGCACTGAGTGCCCATGGGCTTTGTGCTATCTTCAAGGTCAAAGCAGACATGCTGGTGGGCCTTAAAGTCTTTCACTCCCTCCTTCAGCTGTGTACTGCCAAGCTCATCTGGAAGAAAAGATTGGAGAGCAGCTCAAACATTTTACAAATGTGTTCTCTCCCCCTCCACAATCTCATGTATATGGAGGGAAGTGTAATAAAGGAAAAGGAAAAGAAAGATTAAGGAAGGTCTGCTCTCCATACATCTTAATCTCAGTGAAATCAAAATGCTGACAGATATCCTTCACCACCTATTTTTTCCACTTCTTATACCTTTAGGAAGATTAATATAGCACAAGCCTTTCAGCTTCCCCACCATCCGCAGTTATGCCTCATCTCTTGCAATCTGTGTTCTGTTCAGCCAGTGAGTTTTTCTGGACAAGTCATAGTCTATTCTGCTGCTTCTGTTTAATTCCTACCACTCTGTCTAGCAAAAGTAGAAAATGTTTTACCTTCCTTGCTAATCAACCAGTACCTGGTGTTCATTAACAGCCAAGTACAATAAAAAACTCCCATTAAAATAGTCTTTTGAAAAGTGAAAAGAAGCAGTACATACCAAAAAAAACCACAAAGCTGGGCACATCTCCATCTCAAAACACTTTGGCATTTATTGAGTTCTAAATTGAGTAATCTCTAACAGGCCCTCCATATAAATCATGGTGTTTACAGCTCACAATCTGTCCACCCCAAACAGTAGTGTTGTCTTGGTACAACTTTTTAGAGTCTTATTGAATAATGTGTTTCTTGTCCCACTGAATTTTAGCTTCCTTCCTTTACACAGATCTTCTTTCTTCTGTGGTGGTGTTGGTACAGTGAGAAATTGCTTCATCCTTTATGTGTTGCAATGCTCCCAACAGCACATAGCTCTTCTGCTTTTTATTGTTGGTCTGACTAACTCAAGGACTCTTCTGATATGACTTTCAAAGTTTTGCTGGGCCATTTCAAAGGGTAGTTTTCAGCTTGAGCAAAGTGTGAGTCTCCTGAAAGAACTCCTCTCTTACTTAACTACAATCTTGCAGAGTCATTTACTCTCCAATTGGGATCCTATTTTAATTTCTGCATGAATATTATGACATCACTAAAGCCTACAACATTGAAATCTAATTGCCATAGAAACACTGCATTGCTAAAAAGCCTGTAACAGGTGAGACCTGAGAAACACTGTGTTTTCCTCATCACCACTTGTATGAAAGAGGAGGCCAGCCATGGGAGCACAGGTGGCCAGGCATTCAGCAATCCTGGCACTCAGAAGCAGATTTGCACAGTATATTAGTCTTTTCACAAGGCAAAGGATCATTTTCCTCTTGGCGGCCACTTTTCTCTGTGTATCAGTATGTTTCAAATCCTGCCCTCTAGAGTTCAAAGCTGGAGCAGCATCATATACTGACAGTACGCATTGCTGGTTGAAAAGGGCTGGCACTCGCAATAAATACGAGGCAGGTCTGAATCCACAATTTATGGCTGATCCAGTCTTATTTATTTTGACTGTTCAAATGGGAGGGGGACATAAAGAAGTGCTGCTTATGTGTCCTGCTTCTGTTTCTGCCCCCTTGGTGCCATGGTCTGCTTCTGCTTTCCAGACTAGCTGTCTTGAGCACTGACACGAGAAAGACTAAAAGATTAGCATCCATACTACAGTGTAAGCATCTCAGAAAATAGTAAGAAGAGCGGGGAATGAAAAGATGTGGCTAAGCAAAGAGCCTTTATCAAGGATGGTTTTTTGAATCACACAGCAGGTGAGAAGAGATCAAATCCTGTCAGAGGTGCCTAACACAGACACTCTGAATATTGCTTTTCAGTTAGGTGGCTTATCATTTTCATAAAATGTTAGAAAAATTTAAATTTTCCCTCTGTGTCGGCTAAATTAAATGGATATTTCCCTTCTTGGCTCAGCCAGTATCTTAGACGTGGAGGGCCTCTAGTGGCTGGTAGTCATATCATATTAAAAATAACAGGTTTTCAAAATATTGTCATCAGGCATTTCAAGGTGACACTTTCTCTCTGCCTGCTGTCTTTTACACCGTCTTAATGAGCAAAGAAACCTTTGGCAGAAGGATATTAAAATGTAGGATGGTGATGCTATTCCACATACGATAGAGTGATATGGAAGGTCAGAGGCTGATCTGCATCATTTCAGGCCCACAAAATAGTTTATACCCATTATATATATACATATATATATATGAGCATATATATGAGTATATATAATATACATATATGGGTCTCTTTTATACAGTCTTGCTATATCAAGCACATCACTTAGCATCACTCACCTGAACTGGAGTTGAAAACCCTTACTTCTCAGAAATGTCAGAAAAAGTGCTGGGGTTTTTGTTTGGGGGTTTTATGACTGACACCGAGATACAAAAAATCCAAATGGTGGAAAGCAAGTATCAGCACTATTGACTTTTTAAAATTAAAACCAGTGGGTCAAGCTAAAGCTAGTTAGGGCTAAATGAAACACCACTAAACAAAATTCTCTGATCTGTATTTGTATTTTTAGGACAAGAGAGACTTAATTACCATTTCTGGGCTAAAGACAACTATTAAATTTTTTACCATTATCTGAGATATGAGACCAGTGCTAGGAAGGGAGGAAGAAAATAGGAAAAATTGAAAATGCAGGGGACATAAAACATTAGGGAACTAACAGATAAACCATAGGTTTATTTATCTGAGAAAGGCAGATGAGCTGTCCTTACTGGAGGGCAGGCAGTGTCATATGAAGAGACAACGACATTCACTTCATTTCAAGACAATACATAGGACTGATCTTTGCAAGATACAAAAGTCAGCAAGTCTGATATAAATGCCCTGTAGGTTAAAGTGTAGAATTAGAGCTCATTTCTGGCCATTATTACTGACATTATGGGAAATTAGAAGTGGTACTCACACATAATCTTACTTGACGCTCTCTGTGGGGCAGCAGTTGGACAAGGCACCCAAAAAAAGTGTGCAAAGAAACCATACCCACCAAGAAAAGAGTAGCCATCTCTGAGCCACCAGGATCTTTCAGGCTAACCTTGTTTTAAAGGTTCCCTCAGTTGCAAAAGGTTTTTCAGTTAAGAAGTCAAGCTAATTTTAACCATTATTTCCTACTAATGAGTCAATGTTTTGGTCAGGCTGGTTCAAGCCTGCTCTTTCCTTTTTAAAAACAGCAAAAATCCTCCTGAATACAGTAACTGTTACTAAAAACCAGCATATGCTTCACAGATGAATAAGGGATTATGTTGGTCAAAACATGAAGTCCTGAAGGTTTCAGTACAATCCCATGTTCACAAATACAACTACTTTCCAAACACCCACAAGCAAAATGTTACCAAATGTGTTTGATAAGACTACATCCATGAGCCCAGGTATTTAGGACTCACCTTGCTGTCTGTGTTCAGAGTTCAGACTACAAATATAGAGGATATATAAGTGTGTATATACATATATAAATACATAAATATTTTAATAATTGCTAGTTTTCCACTCTGGAAGCCCTGTTTGTCTTGACACTTTTGTCATTTCAGCTTAGATTTTTTGTACTTTTCTCTGCATGTCTGCTGAATTAACAGTGTTCTTTATGGTAACTAAATTACTATCATGGATCTTCGTGGGAGTGACAGTTATTGGCAGAGCATGGGGATATATAACTATCTACCTGTTTCCGGGTTTTTAAATGGCTGATTGCTGCTAAGTGCACTGTTACAGCAAGTCACTGTGGGCTATTTTAATCACCTGCAAATGCAAGGAAAAATGTGTCCTGTAATAGCCTGCTGTCAGGGGATTGATATTGAACCTTTGGATTGATTTAATAACAAAGCAGAGAGCTCTCTGGTGCCATCACATTGTAGGTCACTGTAAGTCCTGGCTAGCAGAGGATAGCAAGCTGACTTTATAAGCCATTATAAAACACATCTTTACCTACAAGAGATTGTGCTGCAGACGGATATTATCCTTCCAAAACTAGGATCCAGGTTATAACTGTCAGCTGCTTAGTCATGATTATCAGGGAGGTTGAATGGTAAGTTAGCAGTGCAGCAGCAAGTAAGCTAGCAAGCACCAAAAGGATCTGCAGCTACACCTTTGCAACAGACCTAGAGCATGGGCTTGAGCACAGGAATGGGGTCTGGCCACGCCAAGTTTTTAAGTATTAGTGTGCTTCATAGCTCAGCCAACCTGCAACCCTAAAACAGTGCCTAGGCACAGCCGCAGGGAAGGCATAGGATAGGGATGCTTCACAAAGAAACATATACAGAAGGCCATGCAGTTTCACTGGCAGGATGGGATTTTGCAATATAAAGATTCCATCTAACCCCTAGATGTGATCTCCGTGTTTTCTGTGGAGCATCACCACAGACACAACCTGCCACGTGTATGCCTCTTCCTTGTCCTTGATACAACCCAGGATTACCCTGAGCAGTGAAGTCTCTAACTTTCGCCACTTAATCGCCCTAATGCAAGAGAGCAAAGTTATGAAAGAGGCTTTTTTCTCCAGTTAAACTACTGAAAATGCCAATTGTGGAAACTGTGGAAGGTGTTTCCACCCTTGCCCTACTACCCCCAACACAAAAACCCCAAAACCCAACAAATTGAACTAAATCAACTGGAAAAAAACTGAGTGGAACAAGAGAAGGGAAATCAGTAATTTCCACACATAGAAATAGGAGCAATCAAGAACATGGACTTATGAAATGGAACAACTGTACTGCACTTCTATGAAAGAATATCTAGAGCTTAAAGAATATCAAAAGATTAACACCACTATACAAAACCAGAGCAATATTTCGAAAAATAGGATCAGCTAAAACATGATGTCTAGAGCTGGGGAGACATACCACACAATCCTCCCACTGCATGTCATACTTGCAAAGCTTTGGTCACAGTTCTGAAACAACGATCTTGCTTCTGGGCAAATCAGAAAGTATCCAAAGGAGTCCAGGCAGCAGATACTGGCAGACATCTAGACACTGTGTGAGGAAAGCAAGAAAAAAAAAATTGTTTGGAAAGCAATCTGAAAAGTATCTGAAAAGAAGGAAAGTAAGAAATTCTTCTCTGTATTCACAAGAAAGGGGTTTGGGAATGGTGGGCTTACACTGCAGCAAAGTTTCAACCATGGGAAAAACTCTAGCAGAAAGGCTAGTTAAGCATTAGCAATATCTGTCTACAAATAGGATGGACAGTAACCTTCAAGGAATAGTCTTGGTGTTGTTGATTCACTTCCTAATTGCAGCAGTGTTCCAGTTCAATGTCATCAACTACAGGTCTACCTTAAAGCACAAGTTTTAAATTAAGCCTGCAGATGGTACCATGATTGCATATACATTCAGCATAGCACTATTTGCCTCTCTCAACCTTAATTTCACCCTTAGGAGCTATTTACAACTTTCCATAACCTAGACAAATAACAAGATCTTTGGGACTCACCAGCTGAGGCTAGAAGGGAATTGCTGCTAAGGCACAGTGTTAAACCGGGACTGCTCTTGTCACAGAGTGAATAGTTCTGTGAAAGATGAGAAGTAACTGGTCATCCTTTCTGTCCCAGGTCTTCAGGCTGAAATGCCCATTTCAGTGATATTCATGCTACACATATGTTTGCTGGAATTAGAAAATGACACTGTAGATACTTATGTGATTGGTCTTATATTAGATATGAGAAGGAAAAAATACAATTTTGTATTTGCTTTTGTCAGCCACTTTTTTGTTTATTTCCCATCTCCCTGCTATTTTCCTCTTTTGTTTTATTTTTTATCATTGTAATCTCTTGCTGGAATTAGATGTTTTCCTGAGTGCTGTTTGTCTAATATCTTAGAGCTTGCATTACAGCTTATTAAAGCAAGTCTTTATCACTGTCAAGGTTTCTGAAGCGTGAGGAAACTCGCTACATTTTTCCCTTACCTTGAAGGAAAGCACATACAAAAGGAGCATTTGGGGCTCCATAGCTGAAGTACATCCTCCAAGATGAAGGGAGGTCAAATTATATTGCACAATTTGGTACATGATATGAGCAGATCCATCCTTGTCATCATTTTAAATCAGAGCCACTTTGTCATCTTATTAAAAACAGAAAAACGAAACACAATTGGGGCAGTCTACAAATGCTTTATTGAAATCTGTCCAGCAAAAACAGATAATACCCTTTTGTCTAATATTTTTTTGTATGTTTCCATAAGATGAGGAGATAAAAATCTTATTTATGTCTTTCAGCAGCACAATAAACATGTACCATCTGTAGATGTAAATGTAAGGAAACCTGGGGAATATGCAAACTTCAATTCAGTGTGAATTAATGGAAGCTCATTTTAATACCACTTGCTTCTCTCTATAAACCAAACAAAAGCAAGGTACATAACTGGCATACTTATCCTGCCCACTGTTTGCAAAAAATACTCCTGCAGGGTGTCAGAATTTATTTAGACATCTGGGTTCAGGGCAAAGGGCTCATGATCTGCACCAGACGGCTGCAATTGTTATTCCAGCTCCCAGGCAACAGAGGCAAACCTAAATCTGATAAGAAAGCTGGGTCACTGTTGGGTCTAGTAAAAAAATATATCCCGAAGGAAATAAAACCCCTGTATATTTTATATTCTCTAATTGTGTTTCATCATAGTTGCCAGTGACTTCAAAGTAATCAGAGACTTGGAAGCTGCTTCTGAATAAATAACTGAGCCTCTGCAAGCCATAGAGCTTTGCATCAGGAGTACATCTTTTATCAGCACAGCCAACAGTTCCTCTGGGCTCAGAGTCTTCCCCTGTAGGGAGCTTGTTCATGAAAATAAAACTCAGACATAGATATTTATGATTAGCAAAGTTTTTTAAGGAGAAAAAAGAAACTTCATTAGAGCTGCAGATCAGCCTGCTAAGGGTATAACCTGAGGGTATGCTAGAAAGGAGGCTGGGGTTTGCACCCTTGGTCTTTTAGGGGTAAGGTGGGGGGACTGGTAAAACAGCCAGTTCCCACTATTAGAAAGGGAGTATTAGAAAGAGACAGCAGTGATCTCACCTGGGTGATTTGAGGAGATAACTGAGTCATCAGGCACTGCAAAAGAAGATTTACCTTTCCTTTATAAGCTGATTGGCATGGTGAAGATGTCTGTGAAAGGCCTGTTTGTCAAGAGCAGGGTGCTGAGGAATGTTAGAAAAAGGCCTTGGAGCCGAGGTGCAGGAAAGGTTACTGTGGTCTTGGGACACCTATTGCCATTGAAGGTAGGAGAAATAGCTTCAAGAGAAGTATTACGTGTCACAAGTCCAACAAAAGGATCACTGGGGAGAACTGCAGAGTTTGAAAGAGCAGCTCATGTATTCTACCCTTTAATTTTCCAGTCAGCCCCCTTTAATAACCAGCCTATATGTTTAAACAGATCAAGATTCAGAACCTTCTGCTGAATCTTTCCCTGATGATTTATCCATTTTTTTTAAATATTACATAATACAGGTTTAGGTAAGGAGCTTACTAACTCTGCTAAAGGAAAGACAATACATGGCTAAAGTATACTGCATCTTGTGTTTAGAGCAGATACTAAAGCTTTCATTACCTAATCAGGTAAGACCATTCAGGCCTGGCTTTTTCTAGCCAAAGTTTTTTGTTCTGGGAGATATTCTATTCCATACAAGGAGAACATTACGAACACCAACCCTTTGGCACTTGTTGATCTGGGATCTAAATTATTATGCACTATAGAAGTCTGGCATAATACAAACAAACTTCAAGGGAGTAACAGCATCATACTGAAAGCAAGGTTTCCAGTTTCACTTGTTGATTCTTCCTTCTCTACACTGATTTGTTTGTTGTATGGAGACAGCATGCTTTGCTATATACAGATTTAGGTGAGAAAGCTTGTAATCAGAATGCTTAGATCATGTTAGGCTTGCTTATAAAAAACTGTAGGTTACCAGCTGCTTTCTCAACTTGTGATAATAACACAAGCATCGTGGTGTAAGATTACAGCAGTAACAATGAAAACTGACATTCTAGTTATGCCTCTGTACCACACATACCTCGATAAAGCATGAGGTATACTTCAGTATAAATTTTCGCAGTTTTAAGATGAATACCACAGTGTCTAAATTAGGTTTCATGTGGGGAAAAGTAATTTTTAGGTTGGTGATTTCCTGCCTGATATCTCCTTTTTATTCAGTTCTGATTTTCAAGTAAAAGGCAATATGCATTGTATCCAACGTTTTTAATCCTAGCTGCTCAGAAGAGGAAGGAGCCCATTTTGTTGATGCCTGCTGGTAACTGTGAAAATGAACTGCTGAAATCTGTCTGAGAAGTTCAGATAAATGGACATAGATCTTAAACCGGGAGACTATTTTCCCTTGGCAGCTTAAAGCAAACAGAACACGAATGAGGTCTAGCTGTAAAGTCAGTTGCTTTAAATCCTCTTCAGAACCATATCATACCATTGTTTTCTTTTTCTTTTGTAAGGTTTTGAAGATATGACATTGCTAAAGGATCAAAAAAAAAAACCCAAACCAGGCCATCTGAATAATAATATCATTAAAAAAAAATTCCACAATTGCAAAAACTTCAAACGCAAGAAATAAAAAACATTTTCCCTGCTTCATGACAGTTAACAAGAAAGTTGCATTAAGCATACCTGGGGGCTCTCATCACAACCTGGAGCCCTGAACAAGGCAAAAGGCAGGAAGTGAAGTAGTTCAGTTAAAACAGCAGACTCAATGTGCTGCGGTTTCCTCCCTGGAAGATGAGCTGCTACAAAAGCAGTGAATCAAGGTCTGTAACATGGAGAAGTCGTCTAAAACAGTAAGCAAACAAGATTGCTCATCTGAGTGAAAGCTGTCCTGAGTAAAATCATGGCTATTCTTACCACTCAGAGGGACCTGAGCAGCTTGAGAAGTGGGCTCATGTGAAATTCATGAAGGCCAAGTGCAAGGTTCTGCATGTGGATTGGGATAACCCCGGTATCAGCACTGGCTGGGGATGAAGGGATTGAGAGTACCCCTGCCAAGAAGGATTTAGGGGTATTGATGGATGAAAAACTGGACAACTGACAACTGGTCTTGTTCAGCCTGGAGAATAGAAGGCTCTGAGGAGATGTTTCAGTGGCCTTTCAGTACTTAAAGGGAGCTTACAAGAAAGATGGGGACAAACCTTTTAGTAGGGTCTGTAGTGGAAGGACAAGGGGGTAAGATTTTAAAATAAAAGAAGTGAGATTCAGACTAGATTTAAGGAAGAGATTTTTTGCTCTGATGGCGGTGAAACACTGGAACAGGTTGCTCAGAGCTGGACTACATGCCCCATCCCTGGAAACATTCAAGATCAGGTCCGACAGGGATATGAGCAACCTGATGTAACTGAAGATGTCCCTGCTCATTGCAGGGGTGCTGGACTAGATGAGCTTTGAAGGTCCCTTCCAGCTCAAAACATCCTATGGTTCTCTGCCCACTATTGCCCTGCAACAACACACCATTAAAGTAATTGTCCTTAGGTTAGACATCATCATCCACAGACATTAATTTGTGATGCTGCACAAAAGAGTGACACTGCCTCTGTAGCTCTCAGCCATTCTGGGAAAACTCTCTCAATGCTGTTGCCAAATGGCAATATTGATGGCAGAATAAAACCAGTACTGTAAGGTCAAAGCCAGATCTCTGTTTCCCCATAGTAAGATTCATTGCTTTCAAGCCTCTAGGCTCATCCTTGAGAATGGAGAGTGCTGCTTGTACCACCCTGCTGCCCAGATTACTGTCTAGGTTTCTGGCTGCTGGCAGATAGGCTTCTGAAGAAGTCAGCAGATAATCCAGTTTTTGGTAGTTAAAAAGTCTGCTTCCTTCTTGTCACAATCTTGTTTAGATAGTGGAAAGTCTTTTACCTTGTCCCTGTGAAATTTATACAATCTCATAATAGCTTTGATTTTTCTTAATCCTATCATCAAAATAGTTAACTCATATTTGAACTATGCGATTATACCTAGATTGTAAAAGTCAAACCAATCAAGCTATTTTGGAACAGCCATAATACACCATGTATTTTTCTCTCTGTGCTTTCCTCATCTAGTCTATTCAGTAGAAGGATAAAAGGCTTATTTTACCTTGTTTATTCCCATTCAGTGTACACACAAACATTGAACACAAACATCATCTTTTCCTAGAGATTATGAGTCACCCTGCTTCAAAAGTCATAACAAAATTCAAGGTGTTGGCAGCCACACATATTGTGAGAAACAAAGCACTTGAGAAATCGTAAGACTAGAATTTTCATAACCACATCTCAACTACCCAGAAATGTCTGGTTTGGTTTGTGGGGTTTGGGGGGTTTTTTGGTTTGTTTTTTTGTTTTTGTTTTTTTTTTATCCCTTGCTTGAGGAACATGGTACAATCTTTCCTTCTTCAAAGTTTCAGCTCAGATGCAACTCAGTCTACCTGAGACTGCATATCCCTATGCTGCTAAAGCAATCACTAAAAGATAGCTTTCTACAGTTGACCCTCCCCTATGTCTTCTCTCTAGTTAATCCGTAATGAATAAACTTTTTTATTAGAAGTCAAAGATTTAGTTTAAAAAGAGAAGCCTGCATGTTTCAGCAGGCAATCAGCAGAGAAGCATAGGTAAGTTTGCAAGCCCAGGGACAGCACCATACTCAGTAGCCTCCTAAGGCCAGTGTTTTGTGGGAACTGATCAGGCATTCTTGCCTTTAAAGTCTTTGACTTCAGTACTTGCGTGGAAAAT
Source organism: Psilopsiagon aurifrons (assembly GCA_025447955.1). NCBI lineage: Eukaryota > Metazoa > Chordata > Aves > Psittaciformes > Psittacidae > Psilopsiagon > Psilopsiagon aurifrons. Next base: position 21,180 of record JAOEHY010012919.1, read on the forward strand.
TCCTTGAACTGAATTAGACTGCTGTTGTTAAGAGATTTTGACTGATGTACAAAAAGAACAGGGATTAGCAGTGTTGTACGTATTGTAATTCCATAGACTTCATCTAAAGTCCCTTTTCTTGCTTCAAATTACAGAAAGGGATTTCTGATTCTTCTTTCTTAACACGTCAAATTGCAGTTTTTAGTGGTAAGACATTGATTCTGCTTTGCTGTTTTATTTCTTATTTCTGTGTAACAGCAAGCTGATGGATGTCACCAGCCACCATACAAGCGAGGGTGGCTGGCTGCTGCAAAGTGCTCTTTGTGCTATTGGGCTTTATCGCTTCCAGTTGTAATTAATAACAGACAAAACTGGAAGGAAAGAGCTGAGTAAACAAGCTGGAAAATGTTATTTTGAAATGCAGATATTAAACAGTGTGAATCCTGATAAGGAACAAAACGTACTATTCATAGTACTCCATATCTTACAACAGGTTCTTGTGTCAGTGTCCAAATGACTGCCTGCTAAAAATAGTGCCTCTTCTGCTTTTGCTTTCTTACAACTCAAAGGATGTTTTCTTTACTTTTCCTTCTCTTCTTCTGCCACTGACGCACAGGTGTGCCATCTGGAGTGGCCTCTGTGCTGGCTGCATCAGGTGCACAGGGAGGGAAAGAAGGGGTGGCAGTCCCCAGAAGGTCCTGGCAAGCAGGGGCTGCTCTGCTCAGCCTCCCAGGAAAGATGGCCTTCCCAAAGGGTCTGTCATGCTGGGATCAGGAAAAGTATCTTAAAATGGCATTACTTTTTCTGCCATGTTTTTGATGAAAACACAAAAAATATCAGGGTGCTGGAGCTTTGATTAATGTTTGCATGAAGAAAAACATGGGATTCAATAGCTTACCAAAACTGGGCATTCAAAAGCAGCTGTTCATAGTATAAACCTCATTCTCATTTATAATCCAGTGCAACAAACAAGATTGCACATGTCAAATTGTAATCATCTTCTCATTTAGCACCTGTTCAATGATGAGTATTAAAGTTTTTCTGTGTTTTGATGAGCAAAGGGTGTTGTGCATATTAATATTTTCCAAGGTTCTGGGAAACACGGATGAAAAAAAAGCAGTTAAAGTGATTAAGTGTAGGGCTGGTTATTCTGACTGCTGTGATTGTGTTAGGCTCATACTGAAAAAGAACACCTTTGCAACTGCCTTTGCAATTCCAGTTTCACTTGGAGAGTCAGGATATAGGGTCTCTAAATCCACTGTCCTGTCCAGAGATGTCCAGAAAACTACTACTGCTGCTGGTTACATCTGTCATGGTAGTCCAGCAGACTTAAGTGTTGTTTGAAAACACTGAATTCAACACTGACAGTCTTTAATGCTCTGCTTTGAGCTGTGGGCAATATGAAGGAATAGGTGCCTGATGTTAGCAGACAGGCTGCCTTTCTCTGCCAGAAAAGGATATGAATATCTATTCTTGATTTTACTGAGTGATTGCTGCATACCAAAAATAGCACATCTTAAAGGGGTTTGGACAGTGTGGGTGTGACTTGGAAATACGGAAAAGGGAAAAGAGGATACTAATAGAATCATAGAATGGTTTGGGTTGGAAAAGACATTAAGATCATCTAATTCCACCCCTCCTGCCATGGGCAGGGACACCTCACACTAAACCATGTCACCCAAGGGTCTGTCCAATCTGGCCTTGAGCACTGCCAGGGATGGAGCATTCACAAGTTCCCTGGGCAGCCCATTCCAGTGCCTCAGCACCCTCACAGTGAAGAACTTCCTCCTTGTATCCAATCTAAACTTCCCCTGTTTAAGTTTTAACCTGTTGCCCCTTGTCCTACCACCACAGTCCCTAATAAACAGTCCCTCTTCAGTGTCCTTGTAAGCCCCCTCCAGATACTGGAAGGCTGCTATGAAGAAGCTCCACACAGCTTCTGCTCTCCAGGCTGAAAAGCGACAGCTTTCTCGGCCCATCTTCATACAGGAGGTGCTCCAGTCCCCTGATCATCCCCATGGCCTCCTTGGGACTTGCTCCAACAGCAACATACTGCAGGGCAAAATGACCTCTGTGCCTTGGATGACTGAATGAGCTGAAATCAGAAACTGAAGTAATATATGCAACTTGGAACTAATGGTTAATAAATGCATGCAATAGTTTCCTATTTTGAAAGCAAATATATGCATTTAAGACTATACAACCTGCTGTTTCTCTATAGGTGTATCAATCTTTTTCTTTGGATCTAGGTATATGATTTGAGCATAAACATTTGTTTTTCACTAAGTTCTTCTTTGAAAAGAATGAAAATCTCAAACACATTATCCACAAACAATGATACAAGCCAGACACAATGTGCATTTAATAGAGTTTTCATTATGAAAAATTACCTTGCACATAATATTTATAACAATTTACTGGCTTCTTATCGAACAGAAAAGAATAATCAATTAACTGCCAGATAAATATCTGCTCTATTTTCTCCCCTTTGGTTTCATAATATACTAGGATAATGGGATAAGAACTTTCAAATCAAAAAATAATGTTAATCCATGGTAATGATTTAATGTTTAACCCCTTCAAACTTTGAAAGTGATGCTATTACCTACTGCAGCTATAGTTTACTTGTATAGAAATACTTGTCTGGGTGATGAGTATGTGTCGTGGTTTCAACCGTAAATCAGCCACGCAGTTTGCTACATGGAGAATCAAAAGAATGCAACTCCCACAGGTTGAGATAAGAACAGTTT
>JAOEHY010012920.1:0-19268 GCA_025447955.1 Psilopsiagon aurifrons
AAAAAAAAAACAACACAGCTCCACACCGGCTACCAAGAAGGAGAAAAATGACTGCTACTGCTGAACCCAGGACAATGAATTACTCAAATTGTTTGTTAACAGCTCTCTTTTGGCTACTATTTAATAGTGAATGGACTCTTAAAGTAAATAAAATAAACAAGTGACAAGGAAATGAAAACAGCAAGAAAATGTGAGATTTGTTTCAAGAACTTGGGCATTGCTCTTCTGGCTTTTTATTGTGATAACTACTGCCCCCTTCTGATACGAGTTAAAAATAGCCCTTGCTTTCTCCGCGTGATCGCTCTCAAACCAGGTGTAAGAAAATGTGTTCTGATTTCTCCCTTTCTCTTCTGTACATGTAAAGATGGAGATAACTTTCATCAAAAGCTATACCGCTACACAGACAGAAGGATTCCACTGGAACTGTGGGCTTTAACTGCTGCAAATGTCTTTATACCCTTTCTTACATCCTACAAAGATGTACAGTGCTTTTGTAGGTGCCCAGGCATTTTCTTTTTTTTAATGTACCAATAAAGTGTGACCTCATAACTTGCAATTAGCAAGAGATCATCCACAAGAAGAAACATCTATGATACTAATATCAAGCAAATGTCATTTTAAACAAATTTAATTTAAAGGAAAGAATAAATTTATAACTCCATCTTATATTACAAAAAAGTTCTTTTTTTCTGTGTCTGGAGTAGGGCTCATGAGTCTCTCGAAGTTATCCTAAAGGCCCAATAGTTCCATGTTACTAACTCTCAGTGTTCCAAGTTGTGCAAAGATGTGCAACTGGCACCCTCTTCATAGGGAACAAGTTTCATTGCACAGCAGCTCCACAGTCGTTGGATAAAAGTGAAAGGCAGAGTGGGAGGCTATTTGTGCAAATTTGATTCCTGTTCTCAAGAACCAAAAATACTGAGTATAGCTGCAATTTGAGTGTGGCAGAAGTCAATGAGACTGAGTAAGGATTTAATTCTATTGCGGTTTATGAAAATATCAAGGTATGATAGTGTTTCCAAAATGGGAACCTGTGAAGAGTACATTTAATATCATGCTTAAATTAAAAATTGGTTTATAGAGCAGGCGTATAGAGTAAGTCAGGAATACCACCATTCCAGAATTCAGGAACTGTGGTTCTGGCATTCCCTCATCATGTGCAATTTATTCCAGCAACAGAAGGGATGATTTGCGTTACTGTTTGATTTTGTTTCCAACCTGCAAGACTCATAAACCAAGTACTTCCTCAGTCCAGAGCAACATGTTCAACTCTCAAGCCTACTGTTCAGTTGTCAGTTATTGCAGTATTTGATCAGCTCCTGAGTCAAAGACCAAAACATCTGCTGCAATTTGAACAAATAGTGCAACTGAAAATGGAATAGTAGGTTAGTCTTTGTAGGTCCTCAATCTGTCTTAGATGTGCCTATGTTTCTGTAGCTCCATTGTTTTTACACCATTTTCTGGATTTCCTTGGCTCCATGACAAGATGACAAATTTGTGTTATGGCATTGGCATGTTCATATTCTTTATGATGGTTGTTAACAAAATATAGCTTATCAGAAAAAGATTAATTTCACAGGCCTTCGGCCTTTCATCCTGCTTTCTATTTCACCTCCTTAATCTCCCACAGAATTTTCTCTGAAGTTCCAAGCAGCATTAAGGTTACTAGAATGGCCATTAGCCTGTCACAGCGGCCAGTGTTAGATATTAGCTATGTTAGTTACTTTTCAGGCATATGTACCCCAGCTTGATCAATTTATTAAAATAATGTGGTACAGCCTGCTCTGTTACCATGCAGCGCTGCTAGAGCATTGTTCACAAACCCTGGAGGTGAGTCTGCAAGTGAGAGGAAAGCAAGGGTCTCAGCAAGTTTGTTCAAGCAACATCCCTTCAAACAGCTTCAAGGAGAGGAACGGCAGGCAAATCAATATGTCAGGAGGATGGCTAGAGGATCTTGTGACACCATGGCCCCATCTCTGATTAGAAGCCTTCAGAACTGCTTCACAAGGCTTCTCTTACCTGTGCATGACAAGCTTTTGCAGGATTCTGTACAGAATTTAATAGAATTACTTTTCCAAGTGGAAAAGATTCTCATCAAATCCCATTACATTAAATAACAATCTAAAACATCATTCCTGACTCACTTGGCCATCCTAAATTTTTAATTTAATCTACACTTACTCCTTTTTCACTGAAGGCCTTTGGTAAGAAACCAAGCTTACTATCTAAGATTGTCAATGAGATCAGTCTTGTTTTGCTTGTCCTGTTGACCAATTTTCTTAGTTTTGTCTGTGCAAGGGAGGGTTACACCCATTGCAATATGATAAAAATAAATTAATTGTTTATACTTAGCGAAAAAGACAACTATTGTAATCAAGACAAATGAGAAAAATAACGCTGTCTTTGAAGTTTTTCTTAATATAATATCTCTGAGCAGAAGAATTTAGATAAAATCTCTATGGTTGTTATGGGGTTTTTTTATCATTTTGGTTTTGTTTCTTGTCCCCAAGATGAAAAAGATCAAATCTCTTCCAGCAGATTTGCTAAACTACAGCCTATTATTTCAAACTCCAACCACTCTCCTGCTAGTATTTTTCTTCCCTTTTCTTTTAAATCAATTTAATAACCACGAAGAAAGCAAAATAATATAAATTATTTCCCACAACATTAACTAAATTTAGAGAATGGAATTGACTACAGAATCATAGAATCATAGAATAGTTAGGGTTGGAAAGGACCTTAAGATCATCTACTTCTAAACTCCCTGCCATGGGCAGGGACACCTTCCACTAAATCATGTCATCCAAGGCTCTGTCCAACCTGGCCTTGAACACCGCCAGCTATGGAGCACTCACAACTTCCTTGGGCAACACATTCCAGTGCCTCATCACCCTCACAGTAAAAAAATTCCTCCTTATATCTAATCTAAACTTCCCCTGTTTAAGTTTGAACCCTTCACCTCTCTTCCTACCATTACAGTCCTTAATGAAGGGTCCCAACCCAGCAACCTTACAGTCCCCCTCCAGATACTGGAAGGCTGCTATAATGTCTCCATGCAGCCTACTCTTCCCCAGGATGAACAGCCCCAAACTTTCTCAGCCTATCTTCATATGGGAGGAGTTCCCCACTGCTGATCATCCTCGTGGCCCAACTCTGGACTTGTTCCAATCCAACAGTTCCATGTCCTTTTTATGTTGAGGACATCAGAACTGAATACAATACTCCAAGTGAGGCTTCTTGAGAGCAGAGTAGAGGGGCAGGATCACATCCCTTGACCTGCTGGTCATGCTCCTTTTGATGCAGCCTGGGATACAGTTGGCTTTCTGGGATGCCAGTGCACCCTGCAGGCTCAGGTTAAGTCCCTCATCAACCAATACCCCCAAGGCCTTCACTGCAGAGTTGATCTGAATCTCTTCTCTGTCAACCTGTACCTGTGCCTGGTATTTCTCTGACCCAGGTGTAGGACTTTGAACTTGACATGGTTAAATTTCATCAGGTTGGCATCAGCTCAGCACACAAGCATGTCAAGGTCCCTCTGGATGGACATGCCTTCCTCCAGCGTATCAATTGAACCACACAGCTTGGTGTCATCAGTAAATTTGATGAGGGTGCACTCAATCCCACTGTCCATGTCACCAACAGAGATGTTACACAAGACCGGTCCCAACACCAGTCCCTGAGGGACACCACTCGTTACTAGCCTCCAGCTGGACACTGAGCCATTGACCACAACTCTTTGTGTGTGGCTATCCAGCCAGTTCTTTCTCCACCGAGTGGTCTACCTATCAAATTGATGTCTCTCCAACTTAGAGACAAGGATGTCGTGTGGGACAGAGGTGAATGCTTTGCACAAGTCCGGGTAGATGACGTCAACTGCTCTACCCCTGTCCATCAGTTCCGTAGCTCCATCATAGAAGGCCACCAAATTGGTCAGGCAGGATTCCTCTGAATGAAGCCATGTTGGCTGTCACCAACCACCTTTTTGTTTTTCATGTGCCTTAGCATGTCTTCCAGGAGAATCTGCTCCAAGATTTTGCCAGGCACAGAAGTGAGGCTGACTGGTCTGTAGTCCCCCGAGTCATCCATTTTTCCTTTCTTGAAAATGGGGGTTATATTCCCCTCTTTCCAGTCATTGGGAACTTCACCTGACTGCCATGATTTTTCGAATATTATGGACAATGGCTTTGCGACTTCATTTGCAAGCTCCCTCAGGACCCACGGATGGATTTCATCAGGTCTCATGGACTTGTGTATGTTCAGGTTCTTAAGATGCTCTTGAACCAGATCCTCTCCTACAGTGGGCCCAGGGTCTTCATTCTCACAGTGCCTGCGCCTGTCTTCATAGGCTTGGGTGGAGCGGTCAGAGCATTTGCCAGTGAAGACTGAGGCAAAGAAGTCATTAAGAACCTCAGCCTTCTCCAAACCCAGCTTAGCCAGTTCTCCTGGTAGCTTCTGGAGGGTGCACACGTTGTCCCTTGTCTGACTTTTACTCGCAATGTACCTATAGAATCCCTTCCTGTTATTTTTCATGACCCTTGCCAAGTTTATTTCTAAGTGGGCCTTAGCTTTCCTTACCTGGTCCTTAGCTTCCCAGACAAAATTCCTGTATTCTGCGCAAGCTGCTTGTCCTTGCTTCCACCTTTTATATGCCTCTTTTTTCCTTTGTCCTTTCCTCAGCAGCTCCTTATCCATCCAAGGAGGTCTCCTGGCCCTTCTACTGCACTTCTTTCTAGTTGGAATGCAACATTCCTGAGCTTGTAGCATGCAATCCTTGAATATCAATCAACAGTCTTGGGTCCCCTGTCCTCTAGGGCTATACCTCATGAAACCTTTCTAAGCAGGTTCCTGAAGAGGCCAAATTCTGCTCTCTTGAAATTCAGGGAAATGAACTTGCTGCACACTCTTCTCACTGTCCAAATTCCACCATTTCATGATCGCTGCAACCAAGGCTGCCCTGGGGCATCGTATTTCCATCCAGCCCTTCCTCGTTGGTGAGCATGAGGTCAAGCATGGCACCTCTGCTTGAATGCTCCTCTACTATTTGAAGAAGAAAATTGTCTTCCACACAATCAAGGGATCTCCTGAATTGCTTATGCCAGCCTGTACCGTCCCTCCAACAGTTGTTGGGGTGGTTGAAGTCCCCAATGAGAACAAGGGCTTGCAAATATGTGGCTATTCCTATCTGTCTATAGAGATTTTCATCCACAGAGTCTTCTTGATCAGGCAGTCTGTAACAGATCCCACAGTAATGTCTCCCATCGCTCTTCTGCCTTTAACCCTGACCCACAAACTGTCTGTTCACTCATCTCCTGTTCTCAGACAGAGTTCCATACTCTCCAGCCTATTCTTAGCATAAATAGCGTCTCTCTCTACCTGTCTGCTGGGCCTGTCTTTTCGAAAGAGCTTGTAACCTTCCGTTCCATCACTCCAGTCACAGGAGCCATCCCACAATATTTCTGTGACACCAATTATATCATACCCCCGTAGATATGCACAGATCTCTGATTCCTCTTGTTTATTCCTCATACTACAGACATTTGTATAGAAGCACCTGAGCTGAGCTCCAAATGAACTATATCATACATTTCAACACACAAAATTCTGTAAAACACTTATATTTGGTAGAAATATTTCCATTGCTCATTGTAAAAGCCTAATCTGCAAGAAATAACTAATAAGAATAAAAGGCACAATCTAATAATTTTAAAAAGTGCACAGAATATTGCAGAATAGAATCAGCGATAGTAAAAAAGCGAATCTGAACCTCAAAAATATACTGATTCTTTTGCTTCATTTACCATGGCATGAGCTGATTTGTATTTGATGCAATGCAAAGTCTGCTTATCATAAATTCTTAGAAGTTTACAATTCTGCCTCTCCTGCTGGGAAGAAATGATTTGCTGGAATTTCATATCATACAATATATTAATCTAATGTTCCAATAAAAATTCAAATCTCTGCTAACACATGTGATGTATGCTACTGTTATGATATACCTTATTGTCACAGGTTGGGCTTTTTTCCATATAGTCTAGACCACTCTGCTGTAAGGCAAGAAACACTGACTCTAATCCTATCTTTGCAATTTGCCTTCTATGTGAGCTTTAGATGGTCACCTCTCCTCTTCGTATTGCTGTCTTTATTGAAAAACTCAGGAAAATGACCAGATCTTTCCAAAGTAGAGACAGAGAACTGTTTTTACAAAGTACGCCACTTTGCCACACGTAAAATTGACTTGCATAAACCAGGCATCCAGAGTGGCTTTTCTTCTCCATGTAAGCTTTCTTCTGCTCCCTGCCTCCACACAAACTATGTCTTACCAGTTTAACTTAAGATCTCTTCGGAAAAAATAGGCACTCAATTTTACAAACGCTGATAAAATGGGAAATCATCATGATCTAAGAACTCTTATTGACTCCACATGCATTGTACATGAAGCGCCAGCATATAGTTTTGTTTCAGTGGCTCCATTCTCAGTAATTTATTAATTTGTCATGCTTTACATGGTATTATATTCAGAAAAATTCAGAGGAAAAAGAATTTCATCCATTTTGAAAGCAATAGAAGCTGAGACTCTGTTGTGTTGCCAATATAAATCAAAATTTTCTATTTTTCAGCTTCCGCCCGAGAAAGTACTCTTAAGCCTTTTATAGACCCCTGCATTCTCCACCTCGAGAGTGCTCTGTATCTTGTTGAGCTGCATCTACTTTTTGTTATTTTCACCAATATAAAATATTCTTGCAATACTACTGTTTACGAATGAATTTTACAAAAAAGTATGCCATTATGATTGAAAAATCAACCCAGTTTCTCTAAAGAAGTCCTTTATGAGTTGAGATGGGTTTTTTTGTCTTATTTTTCAGAGATCGCTATGACTTGTGAGACTGACTTTGTAGGTACAGGACACTGGCATCAGATTCTTCTAACACTGGAAACTGCAAAGAAAGCTGTCTAAAGTTATGAATTGCACATCTGAAAGGGTAGGAGAAATGAAGTGGAAGAATGAAAATCAGGCTTCTGCATGTCTTGTGAAAGCAACAGCAATAAATCCCTTTCAAAAAAATCAGTGACAGTTCTTTGTTCTCTCTCTACAACTCTAAATCAAATAATTCCTCCTCATAGTTTAGTCTGAAGATCAATTTCAGTGGATTAATACAAAAATTGACAGTGTTATGATGAGTGACACCCACGAGAAATGAATACTTGTATTCTGAGCAGGGTTTCAGAAATGTAAGCAATAGTGGGACCACACAGAGAACAGATAAAAATAAGTATTTTAAAGAAATGTACTTTTCTAGCACCCTCTGGCAGCCTGCTGTGCTAAGTAGGATGAATATTACATGCCAGTTTTATGCTGTACTTTCATGCAGTTAAATACAGGGCCATAACAGCAATTAAAGAGAGACATTATGTTTGTGTCTTGATCCTGACATGTTCTAAGTTTTGGTGCTATGCTCCATAATAGACAGTACAGAAGCATTAAAATTACTTTAAGTAATGCTAATTTCAGTATTTTAGGGTGATGACACTTACTATATTTATTATTAGTTATCATTATGTAGAGAGAAACTGCTCTTTTTGTCAATCATATCTTGACTGTCTTAAATTTGATGTTTGTTTAAAAAAAAAAAAAACAGCACAGCTTTTCTTGATATTCTACTGATAACACAGAATCATAGAATCATAGAATAGTTAGGGTTGGAAAGGATCCTAAGATCCAACCCCCTTGCCATGGACAGGGACATCTCCCACTAAACCATGCCACCCAAGTCTATGTCCACCCCTGCCTTCAACATCGCCAGCGATGAAGCATTCGCAACTTCCCTGGGCAACCTATCCCAGTGCCTCAGCACCCTTAAAGTACAGAATTTCTTCCTCATATCCAATCTAAACTTCCCCTGTTAAAGTTTGAACCCGTTACCCCTTCCCTATCACTACAGTCCCTAATGAAGAGTCCCTCCCCGGCATCCCTATAGGCCCCCTTCAGATACTGGAAGGCTGCTATGAGGTCTCCACTCAGCCTTCTCTTCTCCAGGCTGAACAGCCCCAACTTTCTCATCCTATCTTCGTACCGGAGTTGCTCCAGTCCCCTGATCATCCTCGTGGCCCTCCTCTGGACTTGTTCCAGCAGTTCCATGTCCTTTTCATGTTGAGGACACCAGAATACTCCAAGCAAGGTCTCATATAAGTATGTTAAGAGTCAAGCCCCACTGTGTAAAATTGTATTTTATAAATTTATTTAAAATACTATACCTTTAATGATGCAAATTCCTTTGAGACATCAAACATTGCATAAAGTAATAAGAGTTGAGGGAGATGTTTCAAAATGTTTAGCTATCAGCCGTACTTGAAAGTTTTCCCTTTCTCTTTTAAGTGGAGCAGTTATTTTCACTGTTACTTTGATCATAACAAGAAGCAGCTACGATATTTAAAACCTGTTGTTTGGATATTTATATCTGTTTAACTTAGAGCAGTCTTTCCAACTGCAGGGTCCTTTTCTTTAGGCCTTCTGCTAAACTTTCTGATGCTCAGATGTCTTGGTCTGCGCTACTATGACCATGAAACCTCACTACAAATTATTTTCACTGACAATGCACAACCTGCAGCAGTCTAAGCAAAAGTGAATTCATTCAGCCTGTGAACACCACTGAATAATTTCAAGGATATAAATTATCTTCTGGGAAATCTGAGTAATTCATATGCAAGATAAAAATGTGATGTTGATTCAGTTAGGCTCTACTTAATCAGAAAAAAAATATTAACATATCCTTGAGACTATCAGAAAACTAAGATGTAACTCACTGTCATGGTCAAAGCCCAGCCAGTAACTCAGAACCATGAAGCTGCTTGTTCACTCCCTACCTTTTTCCTCTCCCTGTTCCCATGGGGGCTGGGGAGGAGAATCATAGAATCATAGAATAATTAGGGTTGGAAAGGACATTAAGATCATCTAGTTCTAAACCCCCTACCATGGGCAGGGACACCTTCCACTAAACCATATCACACAAAGCTCTGTCCATCCTGGCCTTGAACACTGCCCGCAATGGAGCATTCACAACTTCCCTGGGCAACCCATTCCAGTGCCTCACCATCCTCACAGTAAAGAATTTCTTCCTCATATCCAATCTAAACTTCCCCTGCTTAAGTTTGAACCCATTACCCCTTGTCTTCTCACTATAGTCCCTAATTAAGAGTCCCACCCCAGCATCCCTATAGGCCCCCTTTCAGATATTGGAAGGCTGCTATGAAGTCTCCATGCAGCCTATTCTTCTTCAGGCTGAACAGCCCCAAAATTTCTCAGCCTATCTTCATCTGGGAGGAGCTCCCCACCCCTGATCACCCTCATGGCCCTCCTTTGGACTTGTTCCAACATTTCCATGTCCTTTTTCCGTTGAGGACACCAGAACTGCACACAATATTCCAAGTGAGTTCTCATGAGAGCAGAATAGAGGGGCAGGATCACCTCCCTCGACCTGCTGGTCACACTCCTTTTGATGCAGCCCAGGATACAGTTGGCTTTCTGGGCTGCAAGCTCACACTGCCAGCTCATGTTCATTTTTTCATTGGCCAACACCCCCAAGTCTTTCACCACAGGGCTGCTCTGAATCTCTTCTCTGCCCCTGTATCTGAAGGGGTCCTATAGGGATGCTGGGGAGGGACTCTTCATTAGGGACTGTAGTGAGAGGACAAGGGGCAAAGGGTTCAAACTTAAACAGGGGAAGTTTAGACTGGATATGTGGAAGAATTTTTTTACTCTGATGATGGTGAGGCACTGGAATGGGTAGCCCAGGGAAGTTGTGAGTCCTCCATCTGTGGTGGTGTCCAAGGCTGGGTTGGACAGAGCCTTGGGTGGCATGGTTTAGTGGGATGTGTCCCTGCCCATGGCAGGGGTTTGGAACTAGGTGATCTTAAGGTCCTTTCTGACCTTAACTATTCTATGATTCTGTGATTCCTTCCCACCAATGTATCAACCGAACCACACAGCTTGGTGCCATCGGCAGTCTTGCTGAGGGTGCACTCAATCCCACTGTCCATGTCATCGACAAAGATGTTAAACAAGACCGGTTCCAACACCCGTCCCTGAGGGACACCACTCGTTACTGGCCTCCAGCTGGACATTGAGCCATTGACCACAACTCTTTGCGTGCGGCCATCCAGCCTGTTCTTTCTCCACCGAGTGGTCTCCCTATCAAATTGATGTCTCTCCAACTTAGAGACAAGGATGTCAAGCAGGACAGTGTAGAACGCTTTGCACAAGTCCAAGTATATGATGTCAACTGCTCAACCCCTGTCCATCAGTTCCATAGCCTCGTCATAGAAGGCCACCAAATTGGTCAGGCAGGATTTCCCCTTAGTGAAGCCATGCTGGCTGTCACCAACCGCCTTGTTTTTCATGTGCCTTAGCTTGCCTTCCAGGAGAATCTGCTCCAAGATTTTGCCAGGCACATAGATGAGGCTGACTGGTCTGTAGTTCCCTGGGTCATCCATTTTCCCCTTCTTGAAAATGGGGGTTATATTCCCCTTCCCATGGTTTGAGGTAAGAACAGTCCAGTAACTAAGGTATAACACAAAACCACTACTGCTACCACCAAGAATAATAATGATAAAGAAAATTACAAGGGAAGAGAATACAATTGCTCACCACCCACTGATTGATGCCTAGCCCAACCCAAGCAGTGAACCCAAGCAGTTGCCCTTCTGGGCAACTTCCCCCAGTTTATATAGTGGGAATGATAAGCTGTGGTGTGGAATATCCCTTTGGTTAGTTTGGGTCAGGTGTCCTGTCTCTGCTTCCTCCTGGCTTCCCCTCCCCCCTGGCAGAGCATGAGACTCAAAAAGTGCTTGGCCACAGTAAACATGTCTTAGCAACAACTAAAACCATTGGTGTTCTCAGCATTTTTCCCAGGCTGAAAGTCAAAAACACAGCTCTGCACCAGCTACTAAGGAGGAGAAAAAATGGGTGCTACTGCTGAACCCAGGACACTCATTTAAGGGGGAGATGCTGTTAGATAGCTGGAGGCGAGGACTAAAATCTGGCAATACCTTGGAAGGCACTGTAACCTAATTTGAAACAGTATCCTAATTTGACACTTCAGTAGTGCCTTCCCCATACGTCAGAAAACGCTGCAGGTGTCTTTCAAGTCATTTGGGAATGCTCAGGTTCAGTAAAGTGACATTAATCCTTCCCTGCCCATTGTTTTGCCTTTTTTCAAGTGTGGAAAGGCAGGCAGAGTTTTTGTACTGCACATTAGAAAGGTAAAGAAAACTACTATCAAAATATCCCTGATGGCAGAATATCAGTCTAAGACTTTACTTGATACAGAATTGCTTGCTCAGGAACAGAATCCATCATCAGCTTGTTCCAGTTAAGCTTTCAAATGGAAAACTTAAAAATGCATACTAATTTTCCCAAATCTAAATATTGCTACAACAGAATTCAAGGTGACTGTATTTCAAGATCACTGATAATAGTGAAAGGTCTCAGGCACAGAACTGCCTTTATTTTCTTTATCTCATAGTTTTTTGTTTGGGAGTTGTGGGTTTGTATCTACTGAATCTTTTTCCTGCCACAAGAAGAGAGAGTAGTGTAATATCACTCCTTTAAGATCTCAGTTCACTCCTCTGAGGTTTTTTCTAGACTCTATATGTGCAGCCTCTAGACATAGAGACATAATCTACTTCTTGTGTTTGCTTGGCAAGAAAAAAAAATAATTGATGCAAACAACCTCTGTTTACCCTTAGCTCTTTGTTGCTTATAGTCCTGAAAGAAAAGAAGAGCGGCATATGGAGGTAAAGAACTATGGTAAAGAGGAGTACTGAATCTGCCCTTTTAAATAAACTTACTTAAGCCAAAACACAGGGAGTTAGAAGGGCCCTCAATGTCTTCTAGTCTACACCCCTGCTTCAGCACATTTCCTATTCGGTGGAGATATTCCAATGAGATTTCTGGTTTACCTTGTTCTTAAAGAACTACTGGTGACAGAGTGCATGCAGACCTATTGCTCCTCTTCTAATTCTTTCAGTTTTACTCTAATTTATAACCTGAAGATCCCATGTGGCAATAATGATCCTTGCAACACCTCTCATTCACCTGAAGCACAGGGAATGGATTTCACATTACAAAAAGTAAATATTTTAAATAATATTTATTAACTTTATGTGTTTAGGGCAAAACTTACAGTGAATTCCCACTGCTTTCAAAGAAAAGATTTCTTTGACAGGGAAACTTCTTTTATGATTTTTTAAATAACATTTCTTCTAATGAAGTCCTGTGAAGCAATCAAAAAGGAGGAAGTGCATCTAATTGCTTCTGTAGTTGTACCTATGATGCAAATGTAGGTGAACAGTTCAGCCCCATATTTACTTACTATTTTGAAAGAGATTCCTCCAATATGTTGAGCTGAAAATTGCCTTGATTTTCCTTGTGTTAATTTGCTTGCAGCAGGTTGTGTTAAAAAAGTCAGAAAATTGTCTACAAATAACACATTGTATCTTGACTATTAAGTCAGCAGCTAATGGAATATTTATTATATTCAACTAAACAAAAGGCTTCCTGGAGATAGTAGTGATCCAACTGGCTCTGTCATGTTGTTTTCAGAGATTGCATTTCCTAGAGCCTTCTAATGGCTTCTTTGCAGTACTGGTACCACAATCAGATTATGATTGCAAATAATTACTGTTTAAATTTTATTTTTTCTTACTGATTCTTTGAAGACAAAGTGGATAGTATCACTTTAATCGATTTTATATAGAGAGCACTCTTATTTTACTACTATACTTTGTTTTGCTTTTCCTACTGAACATTTGGACAGACTTTTAGAGGGCATAGGCTGTAAGATACTTACCTGTGCATAGGTGTCTAAATAGGTGAGCTTTTTGGACAAGATTAAGTGCATTCTATAGCTGTGTTAATTACATCTTACTGCATTTTCACTAAAGACTAGCAAAGTAAAAAGAAAACACCCAGCTAAATTCCTTTCTGCTGAGCAGCAGATGAAGTTAGTCAGAGAAGGAACTGATGTGCTTTTCATTGGCTTCAAAGGTGGCAATGAAACAATGCAGTGCCCAGCTGCAATTTAGTAAGCAATTGTAAAAACTTTACATATTTACACATTACATTCAAAACTTAAAACTCACAAAATAATCTTGGATTACCTGACAGATGTGAGCATGTAGGTTTGTGTGAAGTTTCTGAGCTAAATAAGATGTACCCACAGATGTATTTATGAGGGGTTTTTCCCCTTGGTAACCAGAACTGTAAATCAGAGCATGCTCAAGCTATAACATATCTAAGGAAAACTACAATTTGACCCATGTCTTTTAGAAATTGAGTATGTGCTACAATATATTCAGTGTGCGATTCTCATCTCCTTGCAACACCAACCATTGTAATACTCTGAGAAAATAAATATGCTTATAGAAGGAAAAGCAATTTGAGCATGTTTTAAGGTGCCAGCACCTTCATATGGCAGCTAAATCCTATTTCATAGACCAGGAATAGATTATTATCAAGTTACCCAAGCTCAGCAAAGAAAAAGTTCCATTAGAGAGGCAGTAGCCTGTTAAAGTATGCATTCAAGCATGTCAACTTACTGCACTTCTACTCCACTGTTTCTTCATGTAATAGCTTTTGCTTGCCTGATAGCCAGTCTTTTATTATATTTCACTCAAGTAAAATTTTCATCACCTTCAGTGAATTCACAGGGCAAAGACAGCTGGTTTTCTATTTAAAAGTTAGACCTTAAAAGTAATTTTGCATGAGACTGATACTCATGTACTCTTTCTAAACGAATCTTGTGCAGAGTTCAGGAACTTGAGCTGTATTAATTTTGCAACATAGATATTAATTTTTTTGCTACTTCCTTGGGGGGGTGGTATTTTTTCTGTTGTATGTATTTTAAATCAGTTCATAATTTATGAAACTTCTGTTGTTCCATACTTTATTTTGAAACACTTCAAGAAGCTCTGGCACAAAGTAGCATTTTTATTCTTCACTAAATAGGAAAAAAATATCCCAAACAAAAAACCACCAAACAACACAACAGTCTTCAACAGCTAGGACACCACTGAAAAATGCTTCTGTACGAACCTGGCAATAACTTGTTCTCACCATAGATCTACTTAATTGCTTCTGCATTTACAATAGACACAACAGATGATTAATGCTTGGTGCACTGAACAGCAATCGTTGGGAATTACTTAAATAACTTTTGTATAATACCTTAGGCCATAATTATAAAGGTTTATGTAACTTGCAAATGATGTAAATCTTGTTTTCTGCAAATATTTAACAAAACAGCAGCAGAACAAACTGTGGTTCTGAACAACTATAAACTACTCTTATTTATTTAGGGCATTCCATAACTTCAGCCAATTATGCTTGTTAGCTGTAGAAAAGCATATTACTAAAATACCCGTTAGTGCCTTCAAAAGAAGAAATATGAAACTTCTACACTTATTAAATTGCTGATGATAGAAGATTGAAAAAATATGCTTCTTTAACAACTTGGAACAGAGGAGATGCCACCAGCACCTGTTAACTGTCTTTTACAAAATTTCTATTTTTAACAAGTCAATTATTTGTTTGTACTATAGAAATGATTATGAATCCATATTGACACCTTGCGGATAACTTGGTCAAATGCAGTGAACAAGTTTCCATATTTATTTATCTTGGAATATATTAGTCTTGTTAATAAATCCTAATTAAACACTGAGCATTGCTTTTCATAGAATAATAGAATCTTTGAATGTTAGGGCTGGAGAGAACCTTAAGAACATCTGGTTCCAACCCCCCTGCCATGGGCATTGAAGATCTCGAAGTAGTACTGTGCTTTATAAAGAGGTTGTATTTAGCAGCGCTTGATAAGAGTTAAAAAATAGATGCTAGTTGACACTTATAAAATATGAGTCTTGACAAAGCTCCTTAGCATCAAACTTCTTTCTATTTGTTTAATTTTAGATGGAAAAAACTTCTACTCTTTAATGTTCTCTAACCTTTGAATTTCTATACTTAAACCCTAAGACAACCGTCATAGGGTAAAAATGTGTATCTGAAGAGTCTCAGTTTTTTGGGTTTTGGTTTTGATTTTTTTTGCTATTGTTTGATTTTTTTAATGAAATAAACATGCTGATTTATTAACTAGCTTATTCTGTTATTCAAATGTCAGATAAAAGCAACTTGATCTGAGTATCAGATTCGTACTTGCATTTACACATCGTGGGATAGGATTGGTATATATGTACAATATATCAAAATGTTAAATTATGGCTTCAGTATTAATTTGAAGTATTTAACTTAGGCAATAGAACTTTCCTTGTGTTGACAATTTTGATTCAGTTATATACCAACTTACATATTGAAATCAGTATTTACATGGTAACGCAGGTGTCAACTTTTATTAATGCACTTCAGTAAATTAAAGTACTTTATCGTAGGTTTACCATGTGTTAACTAGAAGAAACTGCTCTGCATGTTCTCAGATAACTCAATTTTTCATGACCAAATTCCTTTTATAGACTGGAAGAAACTGTGTGTGCTGTGGAGCTATAAAAATTACATATACGGGAGGTACAGTTCAAAACCAACCAGAGACAAACTACAGAAATAACTTACAAATTGTTTGTAAATCTTTGTTAAAAAAGATGAGTGAATTAGAATTTTTCAATTAACAGGATACATACATGCAATTTTCATGACACTAAATGAATCAATATGGGTTTTCTCTATATAATTCTATGTATAACTAAGAGCAAATCCTCTCCCTCTCTATGGATGATGTGTAGAGGACTGCAAGAGCCTGAACAACAGATAGACTGGGAAAGTGAAGACAAGTCAGTGGTCAGGATATCATTTGTGGTTCTGCCCTCCCTTCAAACCCCATTCAAACAATCATTTAAGGCAATCTAATCATTCTCCCTTGAGTTGAACTGTTAAGTTCTGTTAGAGGGCCTATCATCTTTGACAGACATAAATATATACTTGTAGTGTTGCCAATCTGCATTGAAGATGATATTCTTTATTTTGGTGGTTGTATGATGATGATAAGGCTTCCATTGCTGTGGTGTCCTGGGTTCAGCAATAGCAGTAATTTTTCTCCTTCTTAGTAGCTGGTACAGCACTGTGTTTTTGAATTTTGGCCTGGGAACAGCGCTGATAGCACGGATGTTTATAGTTACGGTTTAGAATGTTTGTTTGATCAAGAACTTTCTGCGTCTCATGCTCTGCCAGGGAGGAGGGGAAGCCAGGAGGAAGCAGAAACAAGACACTTGACCCAAACTGACCAAAGAGGTATACCACAGCACATCATGCCCAGGATAGAAAAAACTGGGGGCAGGAATCTGGAAGAGTTCAGTTCACAGCTCGGTCATTGGGTGGTGAGCAGTTGTATCCTCTTCCCTTGTATTTCCCTTATCATTATTATTATCGGTGGTAGGAGCAGTGGTTTGTGTTATACCTTAGTCACTGGACTGTTCTTATCTCGATCCGTGGGAGTTTCATTCTTTCAATTCTTCTCCCTATTCCCCCCTTCCTCGGAGTGAGGGAAAGAAAGATGGGGGAGCGAGTGAACAAAAAGCATGATTTACGGCTTAAACCAAGAGATGTGGTTAAACCTGTCTCTGTACCATGTTACAATATTTCGCCTTCATAAAAGAGTACTTTACACTGCTTTAGGACATAGTCAGTATAGATTTTAAACTGTAATTCTCTGATTTCCCCTGGTTTTCTTAATTCTCAGATGGTTTTGGATTTTACTTTTCCTGTTTTTCTTTTTTTCTATAAAGAAAATAAGAATGAACAACAGAATGTAAAGTTCATCTTCAATTATGTGATCATTTGAGCCAGAGTTATCTTAAAGGTAAATTAAAAATGAGCAATACCTCCAAGAGGAAATACAAAAGGAACATTTTTTGCTCTTAAAAATCATTATCAGAGTAAGAATGAGGGCATTATAATGAAATTGTTTAATAAACTGTCAGAATTCAGATACATTAGTCCTGACTTTGAAAATACAATTTTATTATGCATGTGTAGTCTCAATAACACAGTTCAGACTCCTCTGAAATTATATTTGAAACATATAATTTTCTATATTTTAGTATACTTCAATTCAAAAACAAAATAATGACTCCATGGAAAGAAAATATTGATAGTAGAATGCAAATTCACAGTTTCTTGTTAGGATATGGCACATGTAATTATTCACATAACATGTATGCATATATATGCTATGTTTCTGTATATCAACATATATCTTAAGTAGGTCATTTAGTAATTTCTTACCAAGTTACTTGCTACTTTTAAACAAATGTCACTGTACACTTTAATGTCATAAAGTCAAATAATTTGTGCCAGTTAAATGTGCTTCTTGATTTTTGTATTTGTTTCTGCAAACATCTTTGTGGCTTCAGCAGCACTGAAGATCATATAATTTTGCCTATTATTCTTCAAATATTGGCCCTATGGAAATCAATGATCAGAAAAAGGTATATGGCTGTATTGTGGTAGAGCCCTATAGAGACGGATTTTAGGGGTTTTGTTCATAGGTATTCCAAATTACTTGAGAAACTGAGCAGCCATATTCCCCTCCAGAAACTATTTAATAGAAAGTTAAGTAGGTATACTAAAACTACGGCTAAATTCTCTTATTTTCAGATATCAGTGTAAAGGAAAATATAACCCCCATTTTCAAGAAGGGGAAAATGGATGACCCAGGGAACTACAGACCAGTCAGCCTCATTTCTGTGCCTGGCAAAATCTTGGAGCGGATTCTCCTGGAAGGCATGCTGAGACACACAAAGAACAGCAAGGTGCTTGGTGGCAGCCAGCATGGCTTCACTAAGGGGAAATCCTGCCTGACCAATTTGGTGGTCTTCTATGATGGGGCTACAGAACTGATGGACAGGGCAGAGTAGTTGATGTCATCTACCTGGAATTGTGCAAAGCAGTCGACACTGTCCCACATGACATCCTTGTCTCTAAGTTGGAGAGACATCAATTTGATAGGTAGACCACTTGGTGGAAAAAGAACTGGCTGGATGGCCGCATGCAAAGTTTGTCGATGACACCAAGATGTGTGGTTCGGTCAATACGCTGGAGGGAAGGAATGCCGTCCAGAGGGACCTTGACATGCTTGTGAGGTGGGCTGATGCCAACCTGATGAAGTTTAACCATGACAAGTGCAAGGTCCTACACCTGGGTGGGAGCATTCCCAGGCACAGCTACAGGTAGGGCAGAGAAGGGATTAAGGACAGCCCTGCAGAGAAAAACTAGGGGGTGTTGGCTGATGGAAAAATGAACATGAGCTGGCAGTGTGAGCTTGCAGCCCAGAAAGCCAACCATATCCCAGACTGCATCAAAAGGAGCATGACCAGCAAGCCAAGGGATGTGATCCTACCCCTCTACTCTGTTCTCGTGAGACCTCACTTGGAGTATTGTGAGCAGGTCTGGTGTCCTCAACATAAAAATGACATGGAACTGTTGGAACAAATCCAGAGGAGGGCCATGAGGGTGATCAGTGGACTGGAGCACCTCCTGTATGAAGATAGGATGAGAAAGTTGGGGCTGTTCAGCCTGGAGAAGAGAAGGCTGCATGGAGACCTCATAGCAGCCTTCCAATATCTGAAGGTGTCCTATAGGGATGCTGGGGAGGGACTCTTCATTAGGGACTGTACTGATAGGACAAGGGGTAACAGGTTCAAACTTCAGCAGGGGAAGTTTAGATTGGATATGAGGAAGAAATTCTTTACTGTGAGTGTGATGAGGCACTGGAATGGGTTGCCCAGGGAATTTGTGAATGCTCCACCCCTGGTGCTGTTCAAGGCCAGGTTGGACATAGCCTTGGGTGATATGGTTTAGTGGGAGGTGTCCCTGCCCATGGTAGGGATGTTGGAACTAGGTGATCTTAAGGTCCTTTCCAACCCTAAGTATTCTATGATTCTATTTCTCATTGTGTGCACTGAGACCACCATAACCTGTGCTTTTCCTCAGTTTTGTGCTGTGTCGTGCTTTAAGCTGTTAATTAGCCAAGCAGTTTGTTCACTCACTTTCCCCAACTAAAAGAACTGTCACGGTTTAAGCCTTAAAACAAGCAGTTTGTTCAGTCACTTCCCCCTCTTTCTTCCCCCCCACTCTAAAAAGGTTGGGGATTGGGGAATGGGGAGAAGAATCAAAAGAATGTAACTCCCACCGGTTGAGATAAGAACAGTCCAATAACTAAGGTATAACACAAATCACTATTGCTACTATCAATAACAATAATGACCAG
>JAOEHY010012921.1:0-16723 GCA_025447955.1 Psilopsiagon aurifrons
GCAGTAGTGGTTTGTGTTATACCTTAGTTACTGGACTGTTCTTATCTCAACCCATGGGAGTTACATTCTTTCAATTCCCCTCCCCATCCTTCTGGGAGCGGGAGGAAGAGAGGAGTGAGCAAGCAGCTGCGTGGTTCAGAGTTGCTGGCTGGGCTTAAACCATGACACTAACCTTGAAGAATTTTTTGGGGATTATGCTTGCACATACTAATCTGTAAATGTCCTGAAAATCACTATGCCTAATTATGGTAAAAAAAATGTTATTTAGGCTTTGATTGTCAATATGCATATTTGCATCAGTTTAGGGTTTTACATATGTAGAGCAGGAAAGGCAAGCATGAAAGAGAGAGGAAATTTATAGGATCACAGAATATCATATTGGAAGGGGATTTCAAGAATTGTCTGGTCCAAACTTTCTTCACCAAAGCATGGCCTAGACAGGATTACCCAGCACTCTGTCTAGTTGAATCTTAAAAGCGTTGGGGAATCCACCATTTCCTTGGAGAGATTATTCCAATTGCCAATTGTTCCCATTGTTAAAACTTTTCATCTGGGTCTCCTTGTGAATAATTTGCACCCCTCTTCTTTTCCATGTGATTTGTTGTAAAAAGGGAGTTTCCATCTTCTTTGTAGCCATTCTTTAAATACTGTACCATGTCATACGGTGTCCCCGAACCTTCTTTTCTCAAGGCTGAACAAGCCCAGCTCTTTCACCCTTTCCTTGAGCAGCAGGCTTTCCAGTCCTTTAATCATGTTTGTAGCCCTGTGCACTCAGTTTTAATTCTCTCAGCCAGAATATATTGTGTTTCCTTGACTTTGTGGACACATAAAATCGCAAACTTGAAAACACCTATTCTGGAATTGCATGACCTCCATATAGCAATTTTCCTGTAATATGCCAATAAAAGGGACATAGACTTATTTTAAGGCAATCTATCCAAATTGCCAGCTCTTAAGTTTTTCCTCACACACTCATTTCCCAGCATCTCATCTCTTGCATTGCTGCATTTTATCGAATTGCAGCACTTTCCCTGGTAAGCAGTACAAAATCATGGTCTGCAGAAATTTTCCTGTTTCTGACATCTATCCTTTTACAATTCCTGCTTCTGAAAAGATCAGTAAAGAGAGAAGATATACAATCAGAAAAATAAAAACACAAAAAAACCCCAAGTGACAAAAATATTTGTGAAAACTATTAACAGCCTCTTCCTTTTTTATTTTGCGCTCAATATCTTCCCTTAATGATGCTTGCTTAGAGAATTGCTGTATGCCATTACTGCTTGTTCAGAGGGCCTTTTGCTCTAAGAGGATCTCTCTCTCTCTGGAACCCCTCTATTTGATTTGGTTCATACTGGTATAAATAGGAGAGTGGGAACTAGAAAAGTGTTAAACAAAACACAGTATTGCATTCTTGTTTATATAACTATTTCTCCTGGCTAATCAGCAGTATTTCATTCCAAAGTGCTCATTTTCACCAAAAGAAATGGACTACCAACATCCTTTATCTTCTGAGTAATTTCTGTTTAATTTACTGAAAAAAAGGAAAAGTTTGACTATTTCCAGTCCTCAGAGTCAATAAATCCATATTTTATTCCACCTCATTCATCCTGATGAAAAGAGAAAACTAGAAGATAAATTCTTGCTCAACGGCCAAATCCTCTTTGAAGGGGTTAGCATTTGTCCTCCAAAGACATCAAATAGTGTCTTACTATTTGATTACTATTCTACAGGATCAGTTCCGGCTATTTGCAGATTGTCATTTATTCACCTGATGTCAGCATCTACATCAAAGTGTGACACCATTTGTTTTGATGACTGTAATGAAGATATGGATTTCGTGTTATATGTAGCAGATTTCATATAATTTTAATTTTTTAAAGGAGCTGACTGTGAACAAATGTTTACCCAAGAAGTTTCTTATGCATAAAAGAAACCCCAAACTGATAAAAGGAATGAAACTGCTTTATGAAGCAGGTTGGGTTTTTTTTCCCTTTTGCTTTTTTTCCTCACCACTTTCTGACAGCTTATTTTTTTTGGCTCTTGAAGCTTATTTCACATAAAGAGTGTATGTTAGAAAAATGGTATATAAAAAAGACAACATTCATGAAAGTTTTTTTCCTCTGAATTAAATTCTTCCCTAGTGTGACTATTGAAATGAGTAGAAAAGCACGAAACATGCTTTTAGATTTATTAATAAACAAAGGGGAAAATATATCTTTTTATTCTTGACATTTGTTGCTTTTGTTTTTAAGTAAAGGCAGCTAATCTAAGTGTCTCTTTTCCAGCCTTGGAAGCAGTACAGCCACTCTGCTATAATGTTCTGGTCAAGTTCAACACAAACCCAATTATAGCTAACCCCCAAGCTTTTTGAAAACCCATAGGATTAGCGAAAGCCTTAATAAGCTTCCTAACTTGCAATCTGCTATTTATCCATTATAACTGATGGAGGGAAGGAGAGAAGAGTCCAATCTTTTAGAAAGTTGTCACAAGCTGGAATTCTGTCCTTTATCAAATTAGAGCATAAAAATCACCAGGAGCATACAAAAACTGTGGGTCTTTTTGCCGCCAGTATAAGCTTAATTATATCACTATGTTATAGACCCCTTAGACGGAATTAAGACTGGATTATCTTCCAGCTGAGAGAAGTTGCTGCTCTTACAAATGGAATTACGAAGGAGTACTCAGTGGGAATTATTATTACTATTTTCTTTGCTTCAAAGACATCTTCCACTATTTTCACATGATTTCCTGTTGTCCTGGGAGCTTTAGGACAGCTGTAGCAGTCATTTTTCTACTTCTTAGTAGCTGGTGCAGTGCTGCACTTTCAACCTTTAGTCTGAGAACAATGTTGATAGCACTGATGTTTTTAGTCATTGCTAATTACTGTTTACTCTGATCATGGACACCTTCAGTCTCATTCGCTGCCAGTGAGAGAAGCCAGGAAGGAAGCAGAGACAGCACACCTGACCCAAACTAGCCAAAGAGGTATTCCATACCACAGCACATCATGTCCAGTATATGAAGTGGGGACAGTTACCCGGAAGGTCTGGATCACTGCTCCAGTACGGCTGGGTATCGGTTGGTGGATGGTGAGTGGTGGTATTCTCTCCTCTTGTTATTTCCTCTATCAATATTATTATTGGTGGTAGCAGTAGTGGTTTTGTGTCGTACCTTAGTTACTGGACTGTTCTTATCTTGACCCATGGGGATTACATTCTTTTGATTCTCCTCCCATCCCTCTGGAATGGAGGGAAGGGGGGGAAGAACAGGGAGAGTGAATGAGTGGCTGCGTGGTTTTGAGTTGCTGGCAGGGCTTAAACCATGATACCTGCTGAAGAGAACACTAAGAACAAGCTTCCAAAATGTCCTGGGAAAAAAGACCTTGGGAAAAAAAACTTAGAAATTATTATCTTTTCATTTTTACTTTAATAGTCTCAAAAAAAAAAAATATAGAATTTTAACAGGTATAGCAATGAAGGGTGTTTGCTGAACTGCACTATTAAAATCATAGCTAACCGGCTGATGCGAGTGATTACTTATAAGACATCTATATCCAAGGTCCTGTGACAAGTTTTGTGTCCTCCACTACAAGAGGGAGATTGAGAAATTGGACAAAGTCCAGTGGAGGGACAATAAGGTGGCCAGTGAGTTAAAGCATATAAGCAACCCTTAGCTTTTGTGGATAATATTCTAGGAGAGAAGATGCAGGATAATAAAGTACACACCTTAACATTCAATGTTCTTTGATTTAAATATTTTCTATATTTATAAACCAATCAGAGGCTCATTTTGATCTGAGTGTGTAGGTTCTCTGTAGAGTATGACTGCTACCACTTTCACTAGAAGATTACTCTGTACTGTCAGAGAAATCATTCAAAAGGGTATTTCTTTAATACGCTGTTCCTTTTTTTCTTGCCTGAGGCAGTTGCAGTTTTGGAGTTTCTCAAAGCTTAGGTAATGTTTTCACAATATGCTATAAAAAAAGAATCCATTAGTAACTATCATTATACCAACCATTTGTCGCTGTTGTTTTTAATTTTCTTTGTTTCCTTCCCAAAATGTATGCTTACTGATCTATTGTGATGGTCAAGGGACCCTTTTCGTGTGTGTCTCAAAAAAACTCAGAAGGAACTGATAGCTTGTTATCAGTTGGGCAAAGGGTGGTCAGGGTGGCAAAGCTGCTCCACCAAGGTGGCAGATGGTTTCCTGTGTTGTCTGCCCTGAGGCCGCGAGGACCAACTGCAGGGGCAACAAACTTTCTTTATGCTTTGGGAGATATGTGCTGGGAGGATTAGAAGTGGGAAGAGCTATAATTTAACATTTAGTGAAGGCTATAGGGTTACCCCGAGACTTGTAGATAATATATTAATGCATTTGTGAGGCACTTGCAGTTCCCATTTCAAGAAAAATGCACCCAAGTATAAATGCTGAACTCACAAAGCTGATTCCAAATATTAAATAAAAAGCTACAAAAAAAAAAAAAAAAAAAACCAACAAAAATCTGTGCAAACCTGATTGGTACTGCCAGCTCTTGTTAGTAATGGTATTATTTTTGTTAATGGTGGAGCTACATATATATTTAATTCCCTTTAGCTATACCTTCAAAAAGAATATGTCCATAAATATTTCTACACATTCCTTTATAGGAAATATGATTTCAAAATAAAAATCTAGTTTTCCTCTGTAAAATCATTTATGTAATAGAAACCCATGAAACTAAGGGCTATCTGTCAGCTTTAGTGCTCCTTTGAAAACCTTCTCCTTTAACCTTCATCAATACCTATTCACTGTCATGCTTTCCTTTTATGTCTACTTATTTGTTAGACTGACTTGTGAAATGCTTTGAGATAAGCTTGTGCAGTGTGCTACACAAAAGAAGCTGAAGCAGCATGCTATTTCTCAATAGATGCAGATCTGGTGTAGAAAATTGGCAAATCTCACAAATTCCCCTAGGCACATGATTTACAGTAAAACATCTTATGACTCTGTAAACATCAACCATGGATGCAGGAAGCTGTTTTCTTCCTCCTCTTAATCCAGATTTTTCTAATTCAAGTGCTGTTTACCAAAGGCAAAGACATCGTTTTGTATCCCCTTCAGTTTTTCCATATTCCAGTTTTCAGCATTGCTCCCAGGCTTCTTTGTTTAAAAAAGAAGTGCTTGCTGGAACATCTCCTTATTGTGCATAAGATAAAAATGTAAGGGTTATGAAGTTCAGCTGAAGTGAAACAATCTGATATACATTAGGAGAAAACAGTAGTAAACCCAGCATTAACACATGACTTCTAACCATACAATGACAATCATTTAATTTAGTTATAACAATTAATTATTTTAGTTATGGAAATTTTAAAATTTATGCTTAAAACACAAGACAACTTCCCTAAGATTAGTAGCAGATGATTAAGATGATTAAAGAGTGATTCAGTCAGTTTGTTTCAATATATTATTTTTTTTTAAGTAATTGGCCAGGTTTAAAATGGGTTTCTTCATATCCTTAAAAAAAATACAGAATTTGAACCTACAACCAAGCCCTTGTTTTGTTTTAAACTTTTGCTTCTGATACCTCTGCTGATTTCAGTTGAATTAAATCCACCTGTAAGTGATTCATTTAGCACACAAGACCCAGAGGTTTCGTTCTGCATAAAATGCACCTGA
Source organism: Psilopsiagon aurifrons (assembly GCA_025447955.1). Lineage (NCBI taxonomy): Eukaryota > Metazoa > Chordata > Aves > Psittaciformes > Psittacidae > Psilopsiagon > Psilopsiagon aurifrons. The sequence goes on from JAOEHY010012921.1 coordinate 5,659, forward strand.
AATATTTGAAGTTAAACTTTTGATGAAGTGGGATGTGCTCTGAATTAGGCTTTACCTCTTTGCATTTACAATAATGAGAGGCTTCTAATGAAGGCACTTCACCCTGTATTTAATCTCTTCATACTGGAGTTATCTTCTTTAGAGCACTTTAATGGTTAAGATTTACTTCTCTCCTACCCCTAATGTATGTGTATAATATATATCATTTGCTGAGGTAGATTTCAATTTACCCGTGTGTAGTATATATCTGTGTTGTCTCAGAGAAGCAGTCTCTCCCAAACAGTCTTCTACTTGTGCCTTCCATCTTCCAAGCAGGGAAAATATTGCTGCTGCTATAGCATTCCTCTCTGAGCAAACATAGCTAGTCATTGACCTGAGGCACAAAGTAGGTGCTGGGCAGTATCTGCTTCCAAGGCTAATCTGCCCACCAGTGTGACCAGGAAGGAGTAGAGAATAACCATTTGTTAGTAATTGCTCTGCATCTGGTGGAAGGGCTAGTTTGTCATAACAGTGCTTATACAGGCTCTTTGTACTAATCTGCATTGTCAAACAGAAACACAAGTTACAGCAAAATCTTTTCTAAAGAAAAAGAGCTGCTGTCTCCTGATTGAGGACTCCAACTAATTTTCTAATTAGAAACATACCTTTACTGCTGTTATTTCTAGTTCTCAAGTATTTAATTTATTCACTGATACTAATATTCTGTTTCTCTAAGGGTTCCTTTCATCTTTCTGTATTTTCTCACCTAAATAAGTGTTCCTTTTCACTGCATTTGCACAATTGAAAAGCTAACGTTACAACTGGGAGATTACGCTTTCATGATAGAAATAAAGGACAAGATTAGCGTGATGCAATGTGACAAAAGCATATTTCTGATTTAAAACATGAGAAAAAACAATTTTACCTATATATGTATTTACATAAAAAATGTTTCTCCTATATATAATCTATATTCATTTCTGAATTCACAGGCATAATTATTTTTTCTAAAATTTTTCTGTAATTTTTAGTGCACGACATTTTTAAGCATTCATTTTCTGAGCTTCTGTGACTGCCAAATAGTTTACTTCAGCCAATTTTTGCTTGAATATTTGTTAATTTTCTTTCTTTGGAGAAAGACAAGTTTTTTTTTAAAAGTGGTGAAGATTACAGACTGTATTCCTTGAAGTTTATGTAAGATAGGCAATAGATATTACAGAGCTGAGAGAAAAAGAGAAAAAACAGCTGCTACAACTTAGAGGAGCACACAACATAGAAGTAAACAGATGCCTAAAGAAGGGGAGATAAATTCAAAATAATACCAGTTTCAACTTTTAGTGGCACTGCTTGGAGCTGTGATGTTGTTCAGCTGCGATGGGAAACTGTAAGCACAAAATGACTTGTAAGACAATATCGTAGTGCTGAGCACAACGGGCCCTGGTCTAGTGAATAAGATGTTTAATCTATTAGTTCCTTTAAAATAAAGTAACAATTTATCTCCCTTAAGGTTTATTTGTTGCTAGATTTTTATTTTTTTTTAATCTGTTTACTTAATTTTGTTTCCTGTAGTTTATGTAATATGAATGCATGTCATCCTAGGAAATAGGTCATACTTCTGTTTGACAGTATTATAACAAAAGAAAGAAAGAAAGTACGTCTTTACATGAGGTGTGCAGGCTGTAAACCACTTGGTGAGTAGCTGGACTAAAATTTTTTTTGTAAGTCTAACTTACTAGGTTATTGACATTGTGACTTTCCTTAAGGGAATGTGCATGTATATAACTTCTCGGTATGGTGCAAAAACATAGCACCTTCCATCAGTTTATATTAATGAACACCATATGGTTTACTTTGGCGATCTCTTTCTAGATGGATATATGCTATTTAGCACATTGCAAATATTAGCCTGAAGTGAGGACAAAAAAAACCCCATGCACTAGAATGGTTTAAATAAAAATATTGAAAGAAATGGACATTTCTTTCTAAGCACTGACAACAAATATGACATAAACAAGCAAACAAAAGAAAAAGATTAATTTGGTATAATAGAGGAGATGGGGGAAAAAGGGAAAAGGTAGCTTGGCCTTAACTTTAATTGCAGAAAGAGAACAGAATTTGAAAAATGAAACAATAGGTCCATAAGTGATATGCAGAAATATCTCTATATAAGAAATATATAGATAAAAGATATACATTTTCAATAACAACATCTAAAAGTGATTTCATTTGTTTATTTACAGATCACATCTTAAAGAACTGTGTAGTCTGCATGTTTACAAGATCAGTTGGGTATAGCCAAGCCAAATTTAGCTCAAGATACTTTACATTAACTCAAATACATGCTTTAAGGTTTCCAAGTAAAGCCAACTTCAACAATAGTGTTCCAGCTTCTTAGAAGAACAGTTCAATGAAAACTTCAGGTTTAGTAATGGTTAGGGAGGAAAACAAACAAACGCCCACCAAAAAATTCTTATTGATAGTCCTTTAACTGCTGAAGTACCACAGACAAGAAAAAGGTAGATCAGAAATATGGGGTAGATAATACAGAATGCACTACTTTTACAAAAAACATATTTCATTAGGAAACACCCTCTTTTATAAAATATTTTGTCAGCTGTGAGTTCATGTTTAAATTATTGAAAATACTGTGAATTTTTCCTCCATAATTCTTTGCAAGATGGTCATATCTTGGGTTTGTGACTTCTTAGAAGGCACTAGAATGCTAAACTTAGCATCTGAGCGTGTGTTAGAAATCTTCATACGCTAATTAAAGATCACAGGAAATCATAGGAACAGCACATATCTTTGCTGTAGCAAAAACCTATTTCATATTTTTAGAGATTCTTTTACACACTCCATTCTATGCCTTCCTTTTGCACTTTTCTCAGGTCATGTATTGAAATCCAATCCCTGAATGTTGTCCTTTCCCTATAATCATTAATTCTAGCAATCCCATTGTATTGTGAAGCCATAACTTAATATAAATTATTAGGTGGTCTAAATGATTCTTTCCTTAAAGTTTCTTCAAATGCCTTGTCTTCTCTGCATGTAATTCAGACTGTAAATTCTGACAAGGAAGTACTGTGTATTTTTCAGACATCTGTTTTTCAGACATCATATCTGTGGCTCTTTTGCTAGACAAAAAGTATAGCTAGGTTTGGCAGAAATTGAGCTAAAATTTATACAGATATATGCACATCCAGTACGAGGATACCTTCTGCCAAACAAGAGGCTGTTTTGAGCAGTGATTCCTGCTCTTCCAGATCTTCCTCATGCTTTGCAAACTTGAAGAACCTGAGCTGTCAAGACTATGTAAGAATAGTTTCTGTGAAAGTATGAGTAAATATAATAGAAACCTCTTTCTTGTTAATATTTATCTGAACAGTGTTTTTTGAATGTAAAGAGGAAAGACTTATGAAAATCTTGATTATACTGGCAGTTAAAATTACTCAACTAGATATTTAGACTCAGCTTTCATTTTTCATGAACACGTATTTTTCCTTTTAGGGAAAGCAATTAGAATTCTCTTAAAAATATTCGAGCTCAAATGAAACTGTTCATTCACCTCAAAACCTGAAGGGAAATTTGTGACAAAATATGAGCAGAAATGAAAGGTGATGTAAGACACACAAATTCTGGTTCACAGGAGGAAAGGGAATCCCCCAAGATTCTTCACTTAAGGGCTTAGCTGAAAGTGAAGCATTTTGCTTCATCCCTGCCCTGGAAAACTGAAGCATAAAGAAGCAAATGAAGATCTGTTTCTCTGTGACAGTAAAAAAAATAAAATCATCATAAAGTGAAAGGTTTTTGCCTAGAGTGTCGAAGAAAATTAGTCTCAGCAATAGATGTGTCAGCATACTGTGTAACTTAAGGTATCAAATGCTGACTGATACAGCACATTTAGGGTACAGCAATACTTTCAGTGATCACTTTTTTAGCTGTAATGAGCATTTGTGTGTGTGTACAATGTGGACAAGCAAGGCTAGGCAGATGTAGATAGTGAAATGTTCTTCAATTGGAAATATGTGAAAACATAAGCCTAAATAATGCTATTAGTTCAAACATATAATGAGGATTCATAGTGCTTACACTTTGATTTTCCTGATCTGATTTGATTTACTGATTTTCCTTTCAATAGATATATTGCACATTATGCAGATTCTAGAGAAACTACAGAAGCTCCATGATGTGCATGGCCCAGTTACCAGTTGCTGAGTCTTCTGTGGCTGATTGATTTAACAGTCATTAATGGAGAAAGCAATTGGAACTTCCAATAAGATGGAAATCATGGAAATCTTCAGTAATTTTACTACCAAATGAGGTTGAATATGCTACTGATAATTCATCCAGATAGAAAGTGATAAAGAAACAGTGCTGTAATCAATGGGGCATAAAAAATGTTTAAGGTGCATAAAAAAAAGAGTACTTGAGTCAGTTTAATCAAAATAATGTCTTCTTTTCATTTTTTTTTTTCCAAAAAGAGTCAAGCTGTAAAATAATGTATTTGTTTTAAAATTATTAAATAGTCCTTCTTACTCAAAATAATCCAAAGGATTTCTTCAGTGCTTATCTTTTTTTAGATTTATTCCTTAAATTGAATAGCTTAATCTTTATCTCTGGCGATTTTTATTTGGACAAGAAACTAATTTTTATTCTTGAACTATGTTCTCCTACATTCTTAATCTTTATTGAGATCCCAGTCCTAAATCTCTTGCTCTGTTTTCTTATGAGAAATTATTATTGTTTGAATGTATCCAGCTTTAACTGTTATTTTAAAAATATAGAACTGCTGTCTTTGAACATATTTTTCCTTTTTTGGTTATTTCCAAGGTCCTGACTGTGCTGCCTCATTATTGGTTTAGTCACAAGAATTGCATGTTACTGGTATTTTATAATGTCCATGCAATGTGTAGGCTATGGCTTGCTGAAATATTGGTTTTAATAAAGCAGAGGAATATTTCATTCCTCAATAGACATTGCTACTTTTTAATCAGTTCCAGAGTGAGAAGTGTTGCTGGAAGTTCAGCATGCACCGTTGGATATTTTCCTAATTTAAGAAGTATGAAATTCAACAGATTATATTATTAAAGCTCTTCACATTGATGTAAGTCAAGGTAATTGTTTTTATGTTGCCTTACTAGTTACCTGACATCCTGTTTATAGAGAAAGGCCATATTATAGAGACATGGTAGTGGTGTTGGTGGCTTCTCTTTCCTTTTTTCTTACCTCTTTTTTTTTTCCTTGCCTATTTTGTGAAAAATGGGAATTCAAGTATCTAGCTATTTAGTCTTTTCTTGCCAAGTGGTTTTCTTTTAGATACCTTTATTCTTTGTGTAAAAAGAGAGTGAAAGAAAAGACTTAATGCTTAGTGAGGATTTCTCTCAGTCTCTACGATTTGAACCTTATGTCTCATGTGAAGTGCCTAGGTCAGCTGTATTCATTTGCATTGTGCTGATTCACACTTGTGACCACCCTAGTGGATGTGTGTTGTGTTATGTGGTGCTTTAGCAATGGGGCTTCTACAGACTTAGTGCTAAGCCGAGTTCAAGGAACTCATTGATCTGACTGATTCTTCTGGCAATCCAGAGCAAATGTGCTCTCCTAAGAGCAAAATACTAACCAAGCTTCTGCAATGCCTTTCACGCAAACTTACACTCTGCTTCATGAAAAAATGACATAGGTTAAATCACTTTTTCAGTGTGAACTAGGGGCAGAAAAAAAAAGGGGGGGAAACAAAAAAGGACTTCACATTTTTGTTTTCCTTTTTCTCAAGTTTATTGAACTAGCAATGAATGTTGTCTCTGAATGAACTTCAAACTAATATGTAAATGAGACATACATGAAAAGTAGATGGGCTGTAGTATAGAACATAAAAAACTTAACCTGAGAATAGGCAAATCTGGGACCAGTAAGTCATATACATACAGGTTATAGAATATGCTGGAAGCTATTTCAATTATAAAATTTAATAAGTGTATGACAATAATTATTAACCTAACTCCCCAAAGACTATCAGAGTAAAATTATGCTTAAAATGTTTTCAAGAGGATTTTGTGCTAATAAGAACTCAGGCAGCAATTTTTGTCAGAAGTAGTAAAATAAAGCTTTACAGCAGTCTAATTTAGAGGTCAAAAAGGTATAGAATAAAGTTACCAGCATCAGTCCACAGAAGCTTTGAGTGAATTGTGGTTGGTGACTTTGTCTATGAAGTTCTACTAGTGGGTGCAAACCAGTACACTGGGTTACCTTGAAATAAGGTAGAAAGAGCTTCAAAGGAAACAGGCAAATTTCGATAGTGAAATGATGAGTTCATAATATTTTTGTTTTATTTGCTTAGCCCAGAAACCCAAGGCTTAATTTTCCAGAATAACATGTTTCTCAGGACTGGCTACAAAGTCATTCTGAAATAAATTTTTTGAAACCAAAATATAGCTGAACTATTGAAGAAGATGTAAGCTTGTTTAAAATGCACCTTAAATAGTTCTTAATATCCAAGAAGAAAGCTGTAATGCCAAACTCAAACATTTAATTGCTCCTTTGATTACCAAGCTGAAATCAAAGCAGAAAGCAGATTTTGCTTTAAAACTTGTTAGTATCATAGACGATATCTTTGCACTTAGTCACTGTCAGCTATATACTGATGAAGGCTTGTTTGCAATTAAAATCAGTTTTCAGGTACACTTTATGCCACCTGTTACATTAATGGTCTTTGAGCTGATACAGCAAATATTCTACTTACCAATTTATCTTCACTAAATTTGAGTTGGAGAAGATAATAGATGTCATTGTGCTCTAAGTTTTATATATATTATTTAATTTCCCATAGAAAGTTTGAAGATTTAAACCTGGATTAAGTAGATTAATAAATCAAGTGCAAACTTCAGAAGTTTACAGTTAAAGCTTTTGAAAGTATTACTTAGAACTGCCACTGCTGAAGGTGATAAGGAAACTCCTGCTGAAACAAATTTGTATTTGAAAAATTTGCCTCAGATTTTTGGTTTAGATGTGCACTTGTGCTTGAATATTTATTCCAAGTATATTAAAACCTTTGAAAAATCTTTAGTTTAAAAAATCCATTGAAGTATCAAACTTTCCAGAGGAACTTTTTTTACAGCTTTTCTGAAAAGGCACAACAGCAACCCCATTTAGACAAAGTATGCTCTGTTTGCTCTTTAGGGCACAGTTGCTGTCTCTTCTCAATGGCAAGTGCTCAGGGACAAAATGACTCTTCTGTTTTTTTGGGTTTTTTTATCCATTTTATCTGTGCAATCTTTTTAAAAATCTTCCCAAAGTTTTAAGAATCCCTGGATTTATCATTAAAATTTGTAGAGGTGATGTATTTTATTTTATTATGTCATGCTAGTTCTGAGATTTTGGCTGTCTTAGGAAACACTAAAATAAGATTGAATGCAAAAGCTTCGTTACCTGGGTTTTCCTTCTTGTACTAATTTCTGTGTAATCTATATACTGGTTTATTCAAGAATTTTTGTTTAAGGTTTGATTCTGTAAATGTTAGAATTCAAGCCTAACTGTAGATAATAGCATACAGTATTCTTTATTCTCAGAGGGCAAAATACAACCTTGAATGCGAATCAGAAGTTGAATTAGTGATACAAATACATTGAGGGAATTCATATTTAAACATTATTTTTTACAGTGATTTACCTCTCAGGCATTGATAAGCACATCAGGAAAAGTTAAAAAACTTGATCATTATTCCAGTTATTTGATTTATCATGCATACAAACCCACAATGTGGTTATGGTATTGCATGGCTGCTTCAGGAAATATGCAAGTGTCACAGAAATATATGCTTCTCTGTGTTTGTGAAAGGAAAAGCTTAGTTTTATCTGAAGTGATATTTTGAAGTTTGCAAAAGAAGCTCTCAAACGAAAATTTTATAGATTTTAAAAATGAATACTATAATAATAAAAAAATATATTAACCTTATCATCTCCTCATTAACATCACTGCTGTGACTTCTGCAAGAGATGGGAGCAGTACTAAAATGTCTCATTTGCATTTTGCATATCTAACAAAAGCAGATTACTTTGTTTAAATTATAGTTAATAACACTGTAGTGGCGCTATATATTAGAAACTGATTACCTTGCTTCTTCTTCTTCAATGGCCTCATTATACTTAATTTTTATGCCTCTTTTTTTTTTAATTGAACTAATGAGTACACAACAGTGAAACTGTTAGTATTTTATATACACTTCTGATTCCACCTAGTACTTCAGATGAAACACGTTGACTAGTTTGACAACAATAAAAGCTCTTTGTCTGTGAGCATTGCCTGTCTGTGAATAAAATTGTGCTGCTTATGACAGCTCTGGTTAGCTATAAAGATTAGTATACAATGTATTTCAAAAAACAGTATGAACTGTAGGTTTAGTGTAGAGAAAGAAAAAACTTGAGTAATAGGTCTGGAACATGATCTTTGCTTAAAGATTATGAACAGATATAAGAAGGAAAAACTTGGGGAAGGAGAATGAGAGCAGGGTTTAATACATACCCCAAACTACAGAACAAGAACAATGAAGCACACAGCTCTTCATACTGGGAAGGTGACTGTTACTCAATCTATACAGGCTTTTTTAGTTGTGGTGTGTTTAGAGTGTTGGTTTGTTTGTATTTTTTTTTTGTTTGTTTGGGGTTTTTTATATGTTTGCTTTTCTTTTGCTTGGGTTTTGTTTGTTTGGTTTTTTTTTAATTATCTCTATCAGTAGATTTTTCCTGTTCTGGTGTCTGGTTTTCTTAATTTTTTTTTTTTCTATTCTGTATACAATTGTAAGTCAAAATAATTCCCGTGTGGAAAGATTGATTCTGACTCCTTGCTGTGAAGTGTCTTACCCTGAGATTGATTCTGACTCCCAGCTTGCTGTGGAGTATCTTATGCTGAAAACAATACCAATCTGAGTAGTAAGAGCAAAGAGTTTAGCCCTTTCAAGCAGTTCTTTAACTTTAGTCCTCTGCAGCAGCTTTGTAATATTTATGAATGTTCAGTAGTAGTTGTAAGATATTCATACCACTCTATTTACTGTGAATCTGCTTAGATATGCTATAATTCATAAGTAAAGCCTTATAGTCATTTAATCAGTTCCTTGACAATTTTCTTGTGTTGAGGTGCCCAAAACTGTACATCATATTGCAAATGTGCAATCAAATCCTATACAGAAACTGGTCCTTAGCTCCCTTTCCATGATACAAAGCAGCTATGTATTTCACTATCAGTTTTTCTATACACCAGGTCAAAATATCTTGGCTTTGTACTGTATGATCTTCCAGGATCATATTTCTCTTTTCTTGCCAAAACTGCCCCTGAGTTTTCTACAGTTTTTACCTCTTTCAAAATATTCCCTTCTGTTAACTGTAATTAAACACTGGGAATTCACAAATGGTTAGAATTTTGTTGAATTTTTTGTTGAATTTGCATCTGTGTGCAGTGCCAGGAAAAGTAAGGCTCCATAAATACATTGATTTGAATCTTGTGCCAAAAGTACTGCATGGTTTAGACCTGCCTGAGATAAAACACTAATAGACCACCTCAGTGCCTTCCTGTGTGAAGAACTTTGCTGATGATAGGATGATTCTACTTCTTTTTAAGCCCTCAGTTTGGTCAGGGTGTGTGTGTGAACACACCACAGAATGCAGCAGAGCACAAAAGGAACCCCTGAGGTGTTGCTTCTCAAACAAGAATAGAGATCTGGCAGATACTGACAAAAATCAATTAATAACCGCAGGTTTTGTATTTGACTTAAAATTAAATTAGGAAGGTCTTTGTCTTACGTTCCAAAACGACTTGCTGGAGATTTATAAGTTCTCTGTCAGAGTCTGCCTTTTTGCCATAAATTATACCTCAAGATGCTTTCACTGGAACAAACCACTTCATGAACTTTTATGCCATCTTTAATAACCTACCTCTTCTCTGAAGTCTTCCAGGTAGTCCAGACATTCAATCATTCTTCCTGCAACTTCTTTCCTTCTTGTCTAAGGAGCAGCTGATTGTATTAACTGCAATCAGTTAACCATGAGGTTAGATTGATACCAGTGGTACTACAGGAGAAGTGATAGAGTATATATATGAGAACAAGCAATGGGAAAGTGCAACCAGCCCATAAGACCAACAGAGCTTGGATTGCAAACTGAGTCCTTGTCATAGGAGATTCCTGTTGCATAATATCTTTTATACTGAATCTAGTATTTTACATGAGGGTGAACACTAATAATTGTATTCTATACAGAGCTTTAAATAAGATAAGCAAATAAACACAGCTCACTATTCCAAACTTGCATTAAACCATTTATGATAACAATGGTTTTGAGTAATTATTGTCAAATTAGATAGTGTATGCTTTCTTAGTGCATTGTCATAGTTTAAGCCCAGTCAGCCACGCAGTTGCTAGCTCACTCCCCACCTTCCTCCCCCTGCTCCCAGGGGGATGGGGAGGAGAATCGAAAGAATGTGACTCCCACGAGTTAAGAACTGTCCAGTAAATAAGGTATAACACAAAACTACTGCTGCTGCCACCAATAATAATAATGATAAGGGAAACAACAAGGGAAGAGAATACAGCCACTCGCTACCCGCTGACCAATACCCAGCCCGACCAAGCAGTCATCTAATCCCTCTGGGTAACTGACCCCAGCTTTTACATCCTGGTAATGATGTGCTGTGGTATGGAACACCTCTTTGGTTAGTTTGGGTCAGGTGTCCTGTCTCTGCTTCCTTCTGGCTTTCCCTCCTCCCTGGCAAAGCATGAGACTCAGAAAGCACTTGGTCAGTGTAAACATCACTAAGCAGCAGCTAAAAACGTTGGTGTTATCAGCGCTGTTCCCATGCCAAAAGTCAAAAACACAGGATTGCACTAGCCACTAAGAAAGAGAAAAATGACTGCTACTGCTGAACCCAGGACATGCATGTACATATGAAATTACTCCAATAACTATTTTTTTTTTAAAGGGAATTTCTGTTTGATATTGTCAGATCAATCCCAGGCACATCAAAGTAATCCCAGGCACAGCTACAGGTTGGGCAGAGAAGAGATTCAGAGCAGCCCTGTGGAGAAGGACTTGGGGGTGTT